>VZSR01000479.1:7820675-7872044 GCA_013398615.1 Brachypodius melanocephalos
GTTCCCAGCCATCCCAAGATTTGCTCCTGCAGGGCTTCGGGAGCCATCCTGCTCTCCTGCTGCCGTGCTCGGGTCTGGCCACCTGATGGAGACCTTCATCCCCAGTGCTCCCCTTCATCACCAGGCTGCCTCTCCAGAAACGCATCCTGCTCTCCCACACCCTGCTCCAGCTCTGCCTGCAGAGCTTTGGTTTCTGCATCCCAGCACGGGGCTGCCCCAGGGTGGGCACCCAAGGTCGGATGCTGAACCCCAAACACGCTGGATGGGCCGTTCAGGAAGGATCCACGTGTCCTGGGGGGGCTGCAGCAGGTGCCCCTGCTCCGAGGGGATGGGGCTTGCAGCAGTGTCTCACACACCAAACCAGCCAGACTGCCAATTACATATTGCAGAGATTCCAAAATTACTGGGACAGTTTCACATGCAAGCTGGGGTCTGGGGGATGCTCAGTTGCTGTCCTCTGGGAAGCTGAATTTGGGGTTATTTTTAGGTAAGATTATAAATACCGTGGTGAGGAGAGCTGATTTACATTTCGGGCTGTGTTTGCAAACGTGCCCTGTCCCTACGGGCCCAGCACTTGCTCCTGTAATAGCAGGAAGCTGCTTTTGGCTGAGACAGGGTACCCTCAGTGCCACCCACTCCCCAACAGCAGGGTTCACAGGCAAAGACCCTCCTGTGGACATGTCCATGATCCTTGGTGACACTCAGTAGGTGCCATGTGGCTCCCTGGAACCATCGTGCACTGGATCTGAGCTGGGGGAACCTGCAAAACCACATGTCCTCAGATCACTGGCATGAGAAAGAACACAAGTGCCCCTGATGCAGAACTCCATCTAAGGTGCTCAGGGTGCTCTGTCACTCTCCCACTGGGGCAGTTTGCTG
Organism: Brachypodius melanocephalos; assembly: GCA_013398615.1. NCBI lineage: Eukaryota > Metazoa > Chordata > Aves > Passeriformes > Pycnonotidae > Brachypodius > Brachypodius melanocephalos. The sequence continues at coordinate 7,821,555 of VZSR01000479.1, forward strand.
GGATGCCCATCCCCTGTCCTGGTAGTGGGCTTCCCTCTCTCGGGTGGGAGTTGCCTGTGGGGCTGGAGTGGCTCTGACGTACTCCTAGTCCTGCCTGTCTCATCCCATCCCTATTCCATCCCTGTCCTATCCCACTCTCCTCCTCTTTCCAGCCCAGCCCAGCCCCACCCTCCTCTTATCCTCCTCCCCGCTATCCCATCCCAACTCCATTCATTCCCAGCCCATCCCACTCGCTCCAGCCAGCAGGATGGAAACAGCCAGGGTGGAGACAGCCAGTCCATGCCGACAGAGACAGCCACCAGCCCTCCATCCCTGATGGCCCCGGGTGCATCCCCCTGCCCCATCCCTCCCAGGCCCCCATCCTATGCCCAGCTCTTGCTGGGCTTTGGAGCTGCCTGGGGCTTGCCAGGTGCTTTGAAGGGAGGTTGGGAAGGAGGGGAGCCTCAGCCTGTCTGTGAAAACACATTTCCCGGGTGCAGGGAACTCCGCCGCCTGAGCAAATCCCCAGCTGCATTAACTCCTTGGCAGCCAGAACACACACACAGTCCCAAGGGACTTCAGCTCTCTGAAAACATGGGATTTTGGCACATAGCTGCATTTTTCACAGCACAGACCATTAATGAACACTGCTGTGATGAGGAGAACACGTGGCAGCAGCTGCATCTCCTTTCCCAGCCCAATGTTCAGACGCAGCACAGCTGGAATCAGTGGTAAAGGACAACTGCTGTCCTCAGGCTGGAGGCTTTGCTCTCTCCAAACACCCAGAGATGCTCCTGACTACTTCTCCTCTTTGTTTTCAGGGACTAAGACATTCCTTCAGCTGTTTCTTCTTGCACAGATTCAGAATCGAACCCTTTTTAATTAAAATACAGATGACAGCAGATCCACCACTGTGGCCAGGCTGACTGCAAACCCAGCACCAGCCCAGCAGATCCAAACCTAGAAAGAGGAAGTGAGACCAGACAAACATTTTCATAGGGATGTTCGTAAAAGGGAAGGGAGAAAAATCGAGCATGTTTTCATGGAAATTTCCATTTTTGAAGACAAAAAAAAATAAAGGAAGGACTAAACTTGGATGCATTTATATAAATATGGAAATGAAAGCTGTTTCCCGAGCCTTGTCACCACCCCACATCCAGCCCTGCTCTCCCATTCCCTTCAGCACCAACTCTCCCTTAGCCAATATTTGTTCCCAAGCCCCTGCAGCATCACCCCCTGTTCTCCCCTGGCTTTGGCTCTGCCTGCAGCAGCCTCCTCTTCTTCAGCAATGTGTTGTTTTATTTTCAGCAACTGTTTGGCTTTGCCAAATGGCAGCCAGTGCCGCAGCCCCGCTGGTGGTGCACATCCCCAGGGACCAGGCTGGCTGATTTGAGGTAGTTTGAGGATGTGGAGCATCTCTTCTGGCTCACCTCCACCCAGGTGATGCCATGGGAACCAGTCCTCTTGGAGCAACATGTTGAGGGAGCAGGGATGGAGATGGGGCTGATGGAGGAGATGAGTCCCCTCTGAAAACTGTCCTTGGGAAGTGCCTGCAGGGATGCAGGGAGCCAGCAGGGTGGGATGGCACGGTGATGGGCGTGCGCGGAGCAGCAGGGACTGGCGCACACATCACCACACTCCAGCTTTTCAAACTCCTTCCCAGCTCTACAAGAAGAGGCCTCCTCTCTTCTGCCTTGCTGTCAGCTGGTTTTTTTTTTCTTTTGTTTCTGTAGAAAATCCCAATACCCCCAAATAATCCAGCTAAGAGTAAGAAAAAAAAATACAAACATGTCATTGCATTTTCTTCCCATCCTCATCCCTCTCTCACACACAGGGCTTGAAAGCGCACTGAAAGGTATTCAGTGTGCACGCTGCCAATTGTCACATCTTTCAATGACAGATCTTAAATGAATGTTATTTTGCAAGGGAGAAAGAGAGGGGGGGAAAAGAAAAAAAAAAAAAAAAAAAAAGAAAGCCCACACTGCTCATCCAAGAGCTGACAAGTCCTAACGGGCCTCATTTTCCAGAGACAAAAATAACTATTTTCAAAATTCACAGCAGGGCCTTCGCCTACACACGCTGCACCAAGAGAAACCTGTGGGGAGAAATGTAAAACACATTGTGTAAATGGAAATGCACCATGCATCCAGAACGATTTTAAAGCTATTTACCCCCTTCCATCCTCGCCAGCTCTCCTGTGAGCGCACGTATGCATGCTCGCACCCCGCCGAAGGCGCGGGGGCCCGGAGCTTTGCTGGCTTCCCTGGCCCCTGGTGATGGGATGGGCTGGCTCCCCACGGCAGTGGATGATGGGGAGGTGTTTTCCTCCCCACGTGTGCACTGCTGGAAGAGCAGTGCCCATCTGCAGAGAGGGGATGTGGTGCGGTGCTGGCAGGTCCCCATGGCCCCATCCTCCACCGTGGCTTCAAAGTCCTGCAGCTACAAAACAGCAGATCGGCTTCTGCAGAGACCTTCTTGGGATCTTCCCTCTGCCCCAGGTTCAGCAATGGGATGCGGGGACATTGACAGCTCCAGCACCGGGAAGAGGCAGACGTGCCAAGTCTGCCAAGGGGCTGGCATGCTGGATGTGTAGGATTTGTAGGAAGGAACAGGGGTGCCTAGTGGCTTGCACATGAGGGGGCTGTCCAGGCAAATTTGGGGTGAAAGGCTCTGCTGGATGGCTGACTCATATGGAGTCCACCACCAGAGCCTGGGGCAAACCTGCTTCCCAAATGTGAGGCCAAAGAGAACCACCTGTCCTCTGAGAGCATCCTCCATGGGCCACAGCTCCTCATCAGGGCTGCTCCCAGCCCACTCAGCCAGTGGACAGGGGAAGCCATAGCCCCATGGAGTCACTGGAGCAGCATGACTTAGTCCAGCCACGTCGATCTCAGGTCTGACATCTGTGGTCAGGAATCCAACCCTCCACAAAAAAGCAATATGGTCTTGGGTTTGGGGCCGGTCTTTGAGTTCCCAGAGCAAGAGCAAAGGTTGCAGCTGCTTGGCAGCAGGCTGAGAGCCAGGAGTAAATAGAGGGAAATGGCAAGGGTTAACATGAAGGCAGAGCCCCCCGCCATGCTCCTCCTGTCCTCACAATGGCCAGCACTTAAAGCTTATGATTGGTTGCAGAATCTTCGAGGAAAGGGTCTCTCTGTTTGGGAGCAGCTGTGCAGGGCCAGCCCAGCTCAGCACAGTCATTCACCACCCCCAAGCACTCCAGCAGAGACCACAACATCAACCTTCCTCACCCACTGAGAGCAATTCTCTGTGGCCACCACTCCAGCCAGGGAGAAGTGTTTTGGAGTGAACCCTGGAGCAAGGGAGAGCAAGAGAGCACTGGCCACCTCCCTGGCTGTCCTTCTCCCTCGCTCCCACCCCATGGCACTGCAGTCCCAAGCTCCACCCTGGCCAGGATGGGTGGTTGCTGGGGGAGTGTCCTGTCAGATGCGGTTGGACATGAGCCTGGTGTTCAGCTTGCGGAAGAAGGAGCGCAGCTTGCAGATCTTGCACTTCTTCTTCTTGTTCCTGCTTTTCAGGGGCTCCCGGCCGCCTTCCCACTCGTCCCCATCCTCCTCACTGGCCCAGGGTCCCCAGGCACCGCCGTTGAAGTCTGGGTGAGCCCGGGGGTTCTCCGCAGGGTACCGCACCGGGATGGCCGTCCGGTTGTAGTGCACCAACCTCATCAGGAGGCTCCTGACCACATCTGGGCGCTGCTCTGAGAGGTCGTAGCGCTCATAGGGGTCAGCAGTGATGTTGAAGAGCCACACAGACTTCCTCAGGCCATCAGTGAGACGCTCCAGGTTCCACCAGCTCCCTGGGAAGTTGGTCAGGGTCTGTGGGGGTATCCAGTCGCTGTACCCTGGGTCACCAGTGAGGAGCTTCCACTCCCCAACCCGGATGGAAGCTTGCACAGCCGTGTTCCAGATGCCAAAGCCGTCCTCCAAGGAGCCGTACTTGGCATGGTTGTACAAGGGGTCGATGTTGTGCAGGATTTCGGTGCGTGGCGACTCCTTGCCCTCACTGATAGCAGGCCAGACATCATAGCCATCCAAGCCTTGGACATTGCTCAGGTTGCCCCTGGCCAGGCTGACCAGAGTTGGATACCAGTCTGTAATGTGAACCAGTGCCCAGCTTGTCCGACGCTTTCGCTTGATCAGGGGACTGTGGACAAAACCAATGCCACGCACTCCCCCTTCCCAGTACGTCCCTTTGCGACCCCGCAGCGGCCAGTTGCTTCCCCCGGAGAAGGTCTGCCCACCATTGTCAGTGGAGAACACGATCACACTGTTGTCATAATAACCATACTTCTTGAGGGCCCAGGTGATGTTCTTCACCGCCTCGTCCATGCAGGTCACCATGGCCGCGTACTTGCGGCGGGCGACGTTGCCCATGGAGCGGTAGCGGTAGATGTACTCCTTGGGGGACTGCAGGGGTGTGTGGACTGCCTGGAAGGCCACGTAGATGAAGATGGGCTCCTTGGGGCTGTGGGATGCCAGGATCTTTCTGACACGCTGGGCGTAGAGGAAGGTGGAATACTTCCCGCTCTGGTCCCAAGCCACATCCTCCCCTTCGTGCAGGTCGTAGCCGCAGACGCCCGGCCCGTCGCAGTTGTCGTAGGTGTAGTAATCCACGTTGCCTGTCAGGGAGCCCAGGAAGGTGTCAAAGCCCCGGCGAGTGGGCAGGCACTCCTTCTTGTAGAAGCCAAGGTGCCACTTGCCCACCATGTGTGTGGAGTAGCCGGCTTCCTGCAGCTTCTGTGGCAGGGTGACCTGGTCGAGGGGCAGGCAGTTGGGCTGCCGAGGGCGGATGATGGAGTGCTGCAGTCCTGTGTGGATCTGGTACCTGCCAGGAAGAAGAGCCAGAGGAAAGCAATGGTGATGAGGAGCAGCATTGGGTGAGGACATGATGGCACTTTATGTGCTAGAGACCCAAAACAAATGCAGATCTCCATGTCACCTAACCCAACCCAATGGAGCAAGCTCCAGCCAGGGACAGGGAGCTCCTCATACACCCATAAGAACCAAAATCAGATGCAAAGAACACAGAGAGAGGCTCAGTAGGCATCTCACAAAAATGCCACCAGCATTGGTCCCTACTGCTGCCAGCCTGGGGAGGTGGCTAGGCTGTATCAGGGCTGGGCAGCACAAGCAAGTAGGTTCATAATGCACCATCTGAATGCCCCCACCATCCCTGTCCTCCCTGTGTTGCACATCACAAAGATGTCTGGGGCCCCTCAAGAACCATCAGGAGAGAAGGGAGGCCTTTGCTTGGACCCTGGTGGGCTCCACCACCCTAGGCAGTAGGTGACCACATCCACAGGCGCCTCCCTGGGGCCCACTCCTCAGCAGGAGGCTGACTGGTGGGATCTGCCTCCTATCTACTCCTGCCAGTGAGTGCTGACCACACAGCACTGCTCCAGAGAAAGGCCCACCTATCCTAGAAGGCAGAATGTCCCAGGATAAGGGGACATCTGACTGTCCTGCCATGGGAGAGAGCAATGGAGCAACATCTAGCCTGTGCTGGCCCAGTGCAGCACTGAACATGCATGCAGAGAAAGCACAGACCAGGGGCCTCACTCCAAGAGCCAGTGTGTCAGGGACTACCTGGGAGCACAGCTCCTTGCTCAGCACCAAACACCTCCTAACTAGAGACCACCCTCTCCCAAAGTGACATCCATTACCCAGCAGCACGCACATTTTTGCTCTTGCCATATGCCACTATTTATCCTGTGTGGAAATCAACTGTTCACCCAGGAAGCTTTCTAAAGAAATCCAGAACCGCTGGAGGACCTCCATCCTCTGCCAATACATCAGGGCATTGGTCTAGCAGAAAGCTGAGGTTAAGCCCCTCAGACCTACAGAGGGGACCAAAGGGGGACATGAGCAGGTTGTGAACAGGCGCTGGCTTACCTGCCAGTTATCAGCTGGCTCCGGGATGGGGTGCAGATGGGCTGGATGTAGTAGTTCTCCAGCTTCACACCCTCTGCTGCCAGCCTGTCCAGCGTCGGCGTCTGGATATCCGAGCCGTGATAGCCAATGTCGTGGTAGCCCTGGTCATCGGTCAGAATGAAGATGATATGGGGTGGCCTGGTGAAGGTGGGAGGCAGTGGCTTCTCCATGGGGTCTGTGGCCACATCGGCCACCAAACTGGGCTTCATCCAGTCCCAAGACAAATAGCCAAAGCTGAGCAGGCTGACGAGTGAGAAACCCGTGAGGGCATAGACAGCCATCCCGAAACAGTGTGCTGCCTGCCAAGGGAGTCACTGTCTCAGCACCGTCTCAGAGCCACGAAAACAGGAGGTCCCCCCCTCCTCCAGGAGAGCTCCCTGACCTAGGGGATGCTCCCTGCAGCCCCCGCAGCTGGTTTTGCGGGAGCAGCTTCCATCCAGGCACACTCGCGTGCACACAAAGAGCTTAATCCGCCGGGGCTGGGTTGCCTTCAGTCAAAGGAAAATAACCCTCGCTCTGCTCCAATCACGCACATCTGCACGGCAGGACGGGCTCCTCGCAGGCACTGGCGGCGGCCCGGAGCCGCTCACCAGCGTCCCGAGCGTTGGAAACACTTCCTGGCTTCCCGGGCTTTTCTCCCTGGTGTTATTTCTTCATGAAGAGCTCCACGAAATCCTCGTCAGGGAAAGTTGCTGGCTTCTCGTCGGCTCCAGCCTGAGCCTGCCCGGCTATCCAGGCGGCTCGCTCGGGGTACGACGATCCTCGTCTTTGAACTCCTGCGGAAGAGGGTGCTAAAGTTCAAGCCCAGGGGTGCCGAGCTCTCCTCCTCTCTCTCCGGGCAAGAGCCGCCCTCCCCTTTTCCCAAGCTCCGCTCCAAGGCACAATCCCAACATCTGTCCAGGAGTTGGTCTAAGCCGCCAGGTTTATGGGGAGCTGCCGGCTTGGCCCCTCCCAGCTCAGCAGCTCCAGCAAAAAAGCTGGGAAGGCCCAGAGCATGCAGGGTCCTAAGCGTGGCATTCCCTGAGCCACGGATGCTTCCCTCCCTGCTTGCACCGAGGACTGTGACACAGGGATCAGGACCCTCGGTGGGATGCTCAGCTGAAGCCCCCGCAGCATCCAGCCCGGGAGGGCAGCGGGGAGGGCTGGATCCCTGGAAGGGATTGCTGGGGCCAGCTACCCACACTGGCAGGATCACCATCCAAATAAATCCCGAACAAGGAGAAGCTGCAAAAACTTGTTTGAACACCCCCAGTGTTGATAAAACCACCTGGGGACTTGCAGAGCACTCTGGAGTGGTGGGTGCTGCTGCACCCATTTTCCAAGTGGGGAAACTGGGGCAGCAAAGGGCCATTGTCACAGCCAGACAGAGGCAAGGTTTGGTGGGGACCAGAGACTTCTACCAGTGCGGGAGTACTGATCTGATCTTGGGAGCCAGTGCCCTGATGCTTCAGCAGGCATTTTGGCAGAGATGAGCAGTGGCCCTGTGTAATTCCTTCTGCAGGGCCAGCATTCATCAGGCATTGGGAAGCCCTCATGCCCGGTATCCATCTTGTCCCCATCACTTTCACAGCAAAGGATATGGCCCAGGAAGGGGGATTTTGGTAGCACAAAAATTCACCGACCCCTGTCAGAGCTGGGAGCGGAGTCCTGTGGCTGTTTGCAGTCCCAAAATGATGGGGACCTGTAGCCCTGGTCTTTTGCCTGAGACATGTTTTGTTTACAGAAAATTCCCTGGAAAAGGAATTTCAGAAACCAAAACATGTCCCAGGCAAGAGACCAGGCCTACAGGGACCTGAGGGGTCCCAGTACACTGGGCACCCCAATAGTCCCCAGCCCAGCCACCCCACCTGCCTTTACAACTGCAGGGATGTGGTAGGAGCTCACTGGAGGTCTGGGAGGGCTCTGCCTTCAGAACTGGCTCAGAAGTGCAGATGAGACAGATGGCTCCAGGACCCCTCCATTTCCCCCTCCCAGATCCTCTCCTCAGAGTCCCCTCCCTGGGCTCCTCCTACACTCCCTGTCCTTCCACTGACCCTCCAGTCCTCAAGTGTCCCCCCTGCCCCATTCCAGCCTGCTCCCTAGGACCCCAGACACCATGGAGGAGAGATCACGAGGCTCTCACTCCCAGGGACTCTCAGGAACAGCAAAGGGAGGATGGGCTTCTCCCTCCTAGCTTTAGACACAGGCAGAGAGGATGGGGTCAAGGACAGAGGCAGTTTCAGCCAGGGCTCAGGGGCTTGCAGGAGCACAGGGAGGGGTGCAGGGGACAGGAGCAGGAGGCAGGGATGGATAACTGTGTTCTGTACTTTTCCCTGCTGGCAGGAACCTCTGCTCACTCGACAGCTCAGAAGGGCTGGGCTAAGCCCTTCAGTGAGGTTTGATTAATCCCCAGGGGTTCATCTCTCATTTCTTCCGCCCGCTTCTCTTCTTCCTTTCCCTCGCTCCTTCCCACCACTTGCCTCCCTTTTCTTCCCCAACACCTTTAGTTTTGAACAATATCCTCCTCTTGGAAAAACCAGGACCTGACTGAAGGGAAATGGAGGCGGGGGATCCCTGTCTCCTGGGTCCTGTGTTCTCCTGTACACACAGCTCTGTACACACCCCGAACCAGACACAGAGTTATCGCCAGGGGTTGTAATCAGAGCTCTTTCCAAATAATAAATAATGGTCCACTTGGGTGAGTATTACAGATGAGAGAGGAAATTGAAGTTGTCAGGCCTGAGACATGGCAGAAAAACTGTGCTCAAGGCAACACAGATCACTGATAAACTATGTCTTGCTTGGGGCCAGAGGATGAGAAGGAGGGAGGTGCAGGAGGGGGCAGCAGAAGGGATGTGTGGCCACAGGAGTGGGTCTGGAGCCCACCTACAAGGAGCAGGGCTGGATCCCACCTCTGAGGAGCAAGAGCAGAGCCAAGCACCTCCTGGGTGTGTGGATTTGCTGCTCCACAGCCGTGTGGTGGGTCACATCTAGCTCACACCCTTAGGATGAGGAGGCAAAAGCTGAGAGAATCATCCTGAGTTTAAGCTGCTGTCAGTGGCCAAAGCTCAGAGAGTTGAAAGGAGGAAAGGAGGTGGCAGCAGGGACGTGGGCACATGCTGACATGGGGAAGGGACCTTCTGTGACAGCCAGGGCAGCCAGCTCAGTTAAATCACTGATGGGTCCAAGCTGGCCTCAGGTCTGGGGAGGAAACATCAGGGTTAACTCAGCTGAAGGACCTTTTCCAAGAGCCAAAGGGTGAATAAATAGTGATTTTGTTGGCAGTGACCTTGCTCAGAAGGTTCAGGGACATCTGGCTGGGTCTCAGCAGCACATGGACACCTTCTGGGTGCTCCTCCAAGAAATGATAAAAGGGTGAAAAGCAGCAAGGGGTACAGTGAAAACACTCTAGAATCCCAGGAAATGGGGTGCAATGGGACCCTACAAGCAGCCCCACAGGTTTCATGACAGGAGGCAGGAGGAGGGAGCGGCCAGCAGGGAGGAGGAGGAAGAAATGACAAGTCTGGAGTTTTGGGGTCAGGACGATTTAAGCTGTCTGCACAGCTGCTCTGAGAGTGATTAATGCATCACAAGGTCTAGGGATGGAAAAAGTACTCAGGGCCTGCAGGCAACCCCTCAACCGCTCTTAATTCAAGGCAGTGACTCGTCCAGCCTCACTCAAAGATGTCTCAGGAGCCAGGAGCTTCCTTGGAGAGCTCCAGCGTGTTGCACAATGGGGAGATTTCCCCTGGCAGCCGGCCCAGCCATGAGTGTTGAGCCAGCCAGCAGACCCTGCCTACTTTGGTCCTGCATCTGCCCTGGCAAGGACAGCCCTGCTCTTCCCTGTCGCATCAGCTGCTGTGACAAAAGACACTGAATCTCCCTCCCAGCCTGGTCTGCGGTGGCATTACCCGTTCAGGGTGAAGGGGAGGCCCATCAGGTGAGCTGGGTGCTGGACGTGGGGCTGGCAGCAGCTCTGTGGGCAGAGCATCACCCACCTGCACCCCAGCTCAGCCCTTCCTGGTGCCTGCAGACCCTTCCCAGCTGGAACCAAGCTTCCCTGCTGAGGAATCACTCAGCAACCAAGGAAAAATCACCAGCCAAAGCCCAAAATGCTCCTTTTTGGTGCTTTTACACCCAGGAACACGACCTATGAGACATCAAACCCTACCCAGTGCCTGGACCAAGTCCCTCCATGTCCTTGCAGCTGGCACACCTCCTCACATTTACACAGCTGGTTCTCTGACCAAATATTTAATTATTACTTTTTTCTTTTTTTCTAATTATTAATTTTATGTGGCCTGGGGCAAGAATGAAAATAAACACAGCCCTTCCTGCTTTTTTCTCCCCACTGCCCCCCGGCTCCGGCCGCACTTGCGTTTTGGCTCCGAAAGTGCTCGCTGCAAATGGGGTTATGCAAACAGGCTCCACATATTTCTCTGTGCCTGCGATCTGCCACGAGGGCCACACAGCAAAGTTTAAAACTAAGCCTCAAATCTTTCTCTTTTTTCTGCTTTTTTTCCCCCTCTTTTCTTTATTTTTTAACCCTTCCTGGGGCCATAGCTGTTTCAGCCCTCAATACTGCCTTTCTCTTGCCATCAATGGGGCATTATGGCAGGGGATTTATTGGAAGCAGAACTCCCAGGCTTTACAATGGGAGCTCTGTGCAAGGCAAATATTGCACAATCTGTTTGCACGCCGTCAGCTCACTGCCCTTCCCCTTCGACAGCCCCACTCACGCCTCAGCCTCCGGCCTGCTGAAACGGGACCTTAAAAATCAGAAAAATGAAAGGTTTTTAATAAGTCCCCTCTCTCCTGCTTCAGAGCAAGACATTTGACCTAACAGGGCATCAGGGAGCCTCGAAAAAACACCTCTTGTCGCTCTCGCCTCTTAGATGTTTAAGGGTTTCCACTCTCCCTGGCCAACGTGTGATGCATTTACTCTTTTATTGGCATGATGAAAGAGCCTAGGCAAGTCTGGAGAAGAAGGGAGCAGCCCAGGAATAGGGAAAGGTTGTTTTGTCTAGAAATGGGGGGGAAGGCTGACAGAAGGGGTTGGCCAGGTAATTTGTGGTGATGGAAAGAGGCTGGAGGCATCGCCAGCCCCAAGCCCAGGAGAGGATGGGGCTGGAGGTGAGCACCTCTCCACTGACTTTGGGAGCCTCCAGGTGGTCCTGGACATCATGCCCTCAACCTGGTGAATGGACTATCCTGGACTTCTCCCTGTCATGAGCACTCTTTGCTCCTCAGTGTCTTATCCTCCAGGCATATCCCCAAGGACCATCTTCCCTCCCTGGTGCATTTCAGGCAAGCAGCATTTCTGCCAGGCAGTGCCAGGACCTACCTGCCTCCTCCCCACCAGCCCTCCATATGATTTTGCCCACTCTAGGACCTCATTTTTCCCACACAGAGCCCAGCACCTCTCTGCCTCTGGCCACATGGATTCTGTGGATAGAAACCAATTTTCTAGTGACAACCGCTGCGGCAAGACCTCGACCAGATTACAGGGTGAGGGTTTGGGTTGGGGGAGCTCAGAGGTTTTTGAACACACCATAATTCACTCCCTGGGAGCTGGAACCAGAGGAGGAGAAAACAGCAAATATGCATCAGTTCCTGGTTATGCAACCCTGATCATTGCTGAAAGGACGAGGAGCAGCCACCGTGGCACAGGATGCCAAAGCTGCCAGGGTAGCACGTTATGGAGCAGAGAGGAGAGCATCAGCTGTCCCTCTGACAGGGGCTCTGGATTTTTTTTCTGGGAGCCAAATGGTCTTTTTTTGTAAATTCCCTGCCTGTATTTCACACCATTTGAGCAGCTGAAAATAATCATCACCATCAAAATGCACTTGGATGCCGTAGCACAGTATTAGAGCCTTTTCTAATGTAAACCATAGCCTCTAACAACACATGTTGGGCTTGGCCAGGGTTTGTTCCCCATCAAAACACTGCTGTTCCCCTTCCTCCTCTCTGGGTCCTGCAGTACCAGCAAAATAGGAAATAAAAGCCCTGAATTAAAAAAGTTCCTCTTAGGGTAAGGCATTTTTCTTCTGTTTTTGGTCACTGTGATGATGCATCTCAATGGTTCTGCAAATCCTCCTGTGAAATGACTTCTACGCCTTCCTGCTCATGTTTGTTTTTTTCCTTCCCTTTCATTCAGGAGACTTCAGTCCATCAGCTTCCCTTCCTTCACATAATATTCTTTCCCTTGCCTTTCTCCACCCTCTGGGAAACTGCAGCTCACCGCCTTCTCCTCTCCTCTCTCTAACGACTTGCTTTGAAGAGCTGGAGAGGAGCCCATGGGTTTGGCACAGCTCCCTCCTTCCCATGCCTTATGGCAAGCTTTCCACATAGCCTGGGCGCTCTCCCTCCTCGTCCTGCTCCTTCTCCTCAAGCCCAAAATCCAGCTCTCCCCTGAAGCGAGGTGCTCTCCACTGGAGCTTCACAGCAGAGCCTCAGGGCTCACATCGTGGCTTGGCAGCCTGGATGGAGAATTCCCTTTGCTGTGAACCAGGGATGTGTTGAGATGTGGATCCCCACGTTTTGGAGAGGGTGACAGGAAGCAACTCAAGTCTGGCTTTGCAGGAAGGACAGGCTGGAGATGAGGAACCTGCCCAGGTGTAGCAGTGTTTGATAGAAGATAGAGAGCACGTGGGCACATGGACATGGCCTGGTCCCATCAGGCTCTCACGGTTCAGGCTCCTGGGGTGGACTTTACTTTGCCCCCAACACACTCACCTTCCAGAAGGACCGAGCCTTGCTAAAAAAAATGTATTAAAAAAGAGTCAGCAGTTCCCTGGCCTCTGAGGGCTCTCTTTGAAGCAGAGAAGGTCCCAAGGCAGCGGAAGGAAGGTTTTAAGCATTTAGCATAGCTGGCTTTTGGCAGCACTGCCATGTGACCCTGACACTGGCTTCCCCAGCTTATTGATTTTGGACTCCCACACCTTCATTCCTGACACGATTTATCATGGGAGACACAGAAACTCCTCAATCCTCAAAGTATGCAAGCTGCTGGCATCACTTTCAGCCTCACCCGGGCTGGGAAAGAAAGAGCAATTCTTCCCAGTACCCGCCTGGCAAATGTCTTCCCATCCCAAAGCCATTCCAGTCTTCAAGCTGGCACCTTTGGTGGAGCCCCTGAACAGGCTTCCCACCTGGCACAGCCATGGCCATCAGGTATGCAAGGACCCAGCAAACTCCTGGGTCCATGGGAGCAGCCCCAGCCCCTCCATGTCCTCCTAATACCCCACCAGGGTCCTGGGTCTCCTCCCAAGCCACAGCAGAGCAAGGGACTGGCCATCTTCTCCCCAGGGCTGGGCAGCCTCCTGGCTCCTGCCTGCCCTTAAATTCCATCTCCCCTTTCAGGTGCAACCTCTTCAAAGGCAGCCGGTGGGTTTGGGCTGGCAGGAGATGCGACGGCTGGTGGGCAGGGTGCCCACCCAGAGCTCTGCTTGCTGCCCCGAGCCAAGGCATGGAGGACGAGGAGGATGAAGCCCAGAACTCCCCGGCTTGGCTCAGGTGCCTGCCCCAGACAAGGAGCCCTTTCTCACGGCTGAGCTCACAGCAGGGCAGGGCAGGATGGCCTCAGCGCCCTGCTTGTTTATAACCCCACTTCGGTGCAGGGAAAACACACCTGCCCGTGCCAGCAGGTCTCGCACCTGTGCCCCCTTCGGGCAAACGGATGCCTGTTTATCCAGGACGTGTTTCCTCAGCTCCCTGGGGGACCGTGGCAGAGATGCTGCTGCTCCCCGGCACCAAGGGTTGTTTTCCATCCTGGCAGGAGACAAAGTCGGAGAGCTCAGGAGGGGCATTTCAGTGAGTTTTACACCAAGGCTGTCCACAACCGCGCTGCTGGAGCAGGAAGAAGGCAGGGAGCACGTCCGGCCAGATCCCGCAGCTCCTCTCTGTCCACCCCATCCCTGCAGGCAGCAGCAAGCCCTGGGCACAGGCGCTGGAAGCTCCCGCTGCTCCCCCCCCTTTCAAAAGGTCTCTGTGCTGTCGAGCGCTGTCTGGGGAGTGGTTCAGAACAGCCAAAGAGCCCAATTAGACACCGCATTGCTTCATACAAAAGGTATCAATAATCCAGCAGGAGATGAGAGCTCTTTCTCAGCCCAGGATGCCAAGAGCACAAATTGCCTTCTTGTAAGAGAAAGGCTTAATTTCCATACAACATGACAGATTAAAGTACAAGTGGGTGGGTCCACTCTATTATTCATCAGTCTTCAGTGCTAACAGAAGAGGGTGTGCTGCCTCCTTTGAAGTTTCCTCGAAGGCCCAGGGTGCCCACAGACATTTTAGCAGGGTGGAAAGCAAAATATGGGGGAATGGAGCTTTGAATACTGAGCACCCACGTTTCCCTTCTCCCTGGGTTTGTAACAAAGTAGCCTTGTTACTGTTATTGCTTCCCAAGAGGAGTCAAACCAGAAGATCCTGGTTTAAACCCAGGCACCCTCTGGACCTTAAACTCGGAGAGAAGAGGTCCAGGACAACCCTGATGCTGTATCAGCCATGCTGAAAGCCAAGTAGAGCTTCCTTTCCTGACTGTGCAGTGAACTCTGTCAGCAGAGAAATCTAGGATTAAACTTTGGAGCTTGTATTCCTCCCACCTGAATGGGAAACAGAGCAGAATAATGCAAAAAAACCCCCAGTTTCTCTCAGCCGAATTTACTGAGGAGAACACTGGAGTATTTCACTTGAACAGAAAACTCCAGGAGTGATTCCTCAGAGGCAGCACATGGCATTTGCAGACAAACTCTGCAGGGTGAGATTGTGCCAGGGGAGGTTTACATTCGATGTTGAGAAAAATTTCATCACTGAAAGGGTAGTCAAGCATTGAAACAGGCTGCCCAGGGAATGGTGGAATCACCATCTCTGGAAGTGTTGAAACAACATGTAGATTTGGTGCTTAGAGACATAGCTTAGGAGTGAAACTGTCAGTTCTGGGTTAATGCTTGGATGTGATGATCTTAGGTGGCTTTTCCAAGTTTAATGATTCTAAGATTTTATGATAGGTGCAAGTAACTTCATTCCAAAGCAGAGAAGCCCGGAGCAGCCTCCTCTTGGAGCCATGGGTCAGGGTAAGCTGTGTTCACTCCAGTGCAGGCAGCTGCCCACCAGCACCAGTAAAACCACCAGATCAAGAAAAGAGATGCAGTTTCCTAAACAGAAAGCGCCAAACCCAGCACTGGGAGACCATGTAAGGCAATGTGGGTACCGAGCAGGACAAATGTAGAGAAGGGATTGGAATAGGATGGAAGCAAAGTCCCAAAGGGGCTGGAAGCAAAGGTGACCAGGCTGGAGCTGAACCACAGCATGTATACCAGGACTCCTGCCACACTCAAGGATGTTGGAGAAATGTGCTCTGCAGACACTGTATCTGGAGCACCATCCCCATATTCCCATCCCACCCGTTACCATCGAGGGTTTTCTGCTTGTAATCACAGGCATAACTTACAGGGTGGTTATTGGGAGGCTTAGAGTACCTATATCAATACTGCAGAGGGTGATTCATGATTATCTGCAGTAATCCAGAAGCTATACAAAAAATTGCTAATAATAGGTCTTCAAAACCGACATTTTAGTCAAGATAAAAAATGACTGGAACAAAATCCAATCATGCTTTGCTAAAACTATAAATGGAATAGTATAACCCATATTCAGCTCCCCTAAACACCAAGCTAAATGAAAACAGGGGATGTAGCTCAGTCCCATGATCCAAGTCAAGACAGGGTTGGGATCCCGCCCTGCAAGAAGTTGATTCTCAAAAATGCTGAAAGTGGCTCCCAGTGTGCCAGGTGCCACAGGACTGGCTTAAATCCAGGATGATGGAGGGGATTTGGGAAGGGGAAAGCATGAGCATGGATTATGTAGCTGCCCTGGCAGCACATGACAGACTGTGCGCTGGCGACTGCAGAGCTGCCAGAGCCGAGGCTGCAGCAGTGGAGATGTGGATGTGGGGCCCGGCAGGGTTCACGGTCCTGCTGAACACCATTTATTTCAGGCTGCCGTGCGATCCGATGCACAGTTGCTAGGTGACCAGAGCCCAGGGATGTGAGGATAACACGGGAACGGCTGCGCAGGTCAGCCCCGGTCCAGCTCCTCAGCATCACATCTCCAGGATGGTCTCTGGGATGCATCAGGAGGTGCCTCCAGCACGAGGAGTGGGAAAAATACAGAGCTTGTGCAAGGGGATGCCACGCACATGGTCCTGCCCCTCAGCCCGAGCTCTCTGCCAGGAGAAGGGAACAGAGCCTTCCCCAGCCCCAGGTCCCAAACCTTCCTCTGCCTTTCAGTTCCCACACTCCTCCTGTCTCCAAATGCCTGCTTACCCTGTTGGGAAATCTCTTCTCACCCCGCCTGACTCGCAGTGTTTCATCTGCCTACGGATCGGATAAGCTGATGAAATGTGCTGAACGCACCAAACGGAGCCCGCTCCCTCCATCCGCTCCCTGCCGCCGGCGCATCCAAACCAGCGCTGCCGCGGCCAAGGCCCCGAAAATCTCTCTTGCCATTAACACTGTAACAGAGCACGGTGCTTGCAGGGCCAAAGTAAACACGAAATCTGCAGGGATTTTTGTGGTATTGAGGACAACTTAACGACTGGAGCCCGAGGCAGATTTATTGTCACAATTTTCACTGAGGTCGGTAAAATCCAGCGTGTTGCAAGCCGGTCGTTAATGTTGGCTTTAGGCTTTCACAGTTCTGCCTTGGGGAGTTGCAGAAAATGTTCCTGTGTGTTGCCGTGGGACTGAGGGTAAGTGTAGGATCAGCTGTTTCTCACCAAAAAACCCTGGCCCCGTTAGTTTTGGCATAACCAGCCCCTTTTCCACCTTCCCCATCCTTCTCATGGGAGAAAATGTTTTCTCCCATCTCCCTCTTGGAGGGCTTCACAGTCCCAGATGGGTGAGGAAAGGTGGGCTTTAACCCCATGGCAGCTCCTGGGAGCCTAAAAGAGCTCTGATTACTTTTTTCCCTACCAAACCATCAGGCATTTCATACCGACCACATAAATGAAACCAGACTGCTTAGTCCAAGCAATTACTCATAAGCAGCTTCTAATTACTTCTAGTATTTAAAGAGAACAGAGAAGAATCTCCTTGGAGTGTAAACTCAGTTAAGAAGTTGCAGCTGCAAGAAAAAGTCTGTGTCACCCGGGCACACACCCTCCTCCACATCACCCCATGTCCCTGCCACACTCCAAAGGACTTAGGGGGCAATCAACCCTTTGTCCTCTTGTCTTTTTACCAATAACAGCATAAACAACAGTTAGGAGTGAGGAGATTTGCAAATATATATCCCAATATATCCATATTCATATCCATACGTGCACTCCTGCAACAGTGTGAGGGGTAAAACAAACCCACACTCCGTGGGAAAATGTTGCCCAGCCCTCTGGCCAGGCAGCCCGACCTTCCCGGGAGGCAGGGCCAGCCCCTCCAGCTGCTCTCAACAGCAGATAAGATCAGAGGTTGGCATAGCCACCCTCCTGTCTGCTGCACTGCGGGCTCTTCCCATCCCAGCCCAGATGAAGTAGCAAGGGAGCTGGCTGGCACTCCAGGCTGGAGATGCTGTCGAGCCCACACTCGCTGCCCCAGCCTCCTGGGACGGAGGGAGGATGAGACTCCGCCTTGGAAACCTCCCAGAGCACTTCAATCTTCTATCTTGGACAGTGCCCCGGGAAGCTGTTCAGAAGCACGGGTTGTCTTTCTAGAAGCAGAATTGCAAAGATCATCCAGCGGGAAGCTCCCTAGTCCCTGACCACACTACACCACGGGCGATGCTACCATCTCAGAGAGAGAGAGAAGAGGCAGAAGGGACCACTGCTTCTCCCCAGGGAAGGCCACAAGGATTGGCATCCACAACAGAGTCCCCACAGGGCCAAAAGACAACCAGCAGTACATGGCCGTGGACATACAGAAGGCTGCAGCCTGTGAGGTGTGACATGTCCAGGGTGACCACACACTGGCACCTTGGGGACACCCCAGGCAGAAAGAAGAGGAACAGGAGCATCTTTCATTCTCAGTGTCACTTCAGGTGGCACAGAGGTTCCTGGAGCATCCTTTCCAGTGGCACCAAGCTGCCTCCATCCCAACCTTGTCTGAGTTCAGGCAGCTCCTCCACCAATCCCTGTCTCCAAGCCCTTGGCTTGGCTGGCCACAAGTTCTCCATGAGCACAAAAGACAGACATGGAGCAGCTCTCTGTTTTTCCAGAATTACTATAAAACATGGGTTTCACATTAGACCACCAAGGGGGAGCAAGGGCAAGGCTTATCTCCCTGTCTGCTACAGCAATTCTGGGGAGTTCCCCCCGCTCTTAGCAACAAAAAATGGTTTGCTGATGCCAGAACTGATGCTAACTAAAGCTAGGTGGAATAAAAAGTCCCCCAGTTCCTCAGTACCAGCATCCCATTTCCAGCCAGCACTCTCTCCCATCCAGGACTTCATCAGGAACTTTCCAAGAGTCTCTGGTTGCCCTCCAAAGGGGATTGCTGTCCTCTGCCAGCCCGGGACACCTTTGGGTTTGTCCAGGGCCACCACAGCACAGGATGGCACTTTGTCACCCTCTTGTGGCTGGCAGGCTTGCTGTGGCTTTGAGGTGGCCACATCCTGGGCCCCTGGTCCAGGGAAGGCAGGGGAGTGCCTTCAGCATCCTCCTCATTCCAGCATCCCTGCTTTGGCCTTTTGCTCCCAGGGATTAGTGGAGGCTGTCAACTCCCGGCGTATTGGCTCTCCCAGCTTTCCTGCCCCATGAGTCAGGAGTCTCCAAGGCAATTTAAAGTTCAAGGAAGAGCTTCCCTCAAGCAAGATATCCCTGCTCACCCCATGCTCCCAGCAAGCCATGGAAAATGCCTGCAAGTCATTCAGACTGGGTTGCTTTAAGGCACTCCCTCCTTCCCGGTTTAGGTGGCTGAAAATCTCCTACCCAATTCCCAACCCACCCAAATCTCAACTAGGAAATTAAGCCTCTGAGACAGAGAGAGATTCATTCAGCTTTATCTGAAAGCCATTTCAAGTATGTCCAGATTCCTAATGAAACTTGGATAAAGCCCCAGAGATTAATAACAGTGCAGGGCTTTTTCGGATAATGGTTTTCTTCTGTTTCCAAGAGAAACACATATATATGTGCTTTGGTGGAATCTCTGCATACATTTTTTTAGCAGGAAAGCCAAAATAAATCCTTGTACTGCAACAACCCTCGAGCAAGATAAGGCAAAAATCTGTCTGCAATTCCTGTTTATTGTTGTCATACACAGATAAACGGGCATCTCTTGCTGCCCCCTCAGCAAGGCAGGGAGAACAGGGACTAATGTTGCTACAAAAGCCCGTCTTTGCTGTCCTCATCAGTGCAGGTCCAAATCTGGTCCCCTCACATGTTACTTCTTCACAAGCACATGTGTACATGTTGCTGCTGTAACACTTGAGTTTTTCTGGTACATCAAAGTTACATCAATCTGGAGAATGTGCTTGGAGTCAGCATGGTGTTGTGTCTCACTTGAGCAGAGGCAAAGTTCCTCACAGTTCACCTGGGAAGCCCAGGAGCAGACAGGTTTGGGTACCAGGAGCACAAGCTTTCCATCCTGCCCACCTTCTTGTCTGGCAGAGAACAGACAGAGCTTGTGCTGACAGAGAGCAGAGGTCGTGCTGGGTGACCCACCCACCCTTTGATGGCTACCTGGGCAGGGTCAGAGGGTTTGGGCTGCAGCCTGTCAGGCTGGCTCAGCACTCACACTTTTAGAGGATGAGGATGCTGTGAGCAGGACCACTGCCCTGTCCACCCCTGGCTGCTCATGCCACAAGCATCAGGAAGGGCTGGCAGCACTCTGACACGAGGCAGGGCTCATGCTGGATGTGCTCACACAAGTCTCCCCTGCCTTCAGACTGAGCTCTGTCAGAGCAGGGTAGACCCTTGCAGGGTGTCAAGGCCTCTGTGGGGTCCCCCCTCAACCCACAGCCACTTGGTCAATGAGTGCAGGTCCTGGGGAATCCGTGTTCTTCTCAACTCTCCTCCTCCTGAGGAAAAACTCCTAAGGAAGGAGCCCTCCATGGCTGCCCAGAGCACTAATGCATCTGGCATCTGTCCACTCCACTCCCTTAACCACTGTGGCTTTTTCCATCTTCATAAGCAGGGAAAGCAATCAGCGTAATGAACGTCTCTGAGGCTCTCACCACGGCTCTCAGGATGTGCTAAACGAAATAAACACACATCAGGAGCCCATTAATGGCAATCTCTCGTGCCCAGCAGCCACATTCAGGAACAAAGGGACCAGAAAGGCACGCTAATGTACAAAGCAGAAACCCTCAGAAAGAGAGGCCTAAATTCTTACTTTTTCTCTCTCTCTCTTTTTTACCATTTTCAGATTGCTGCATCCCCACTGCTGGCACATGGCTGTGCCCCACCAGGATGGTGCCACAGGGAGGGTGCTGAGACATGCTGCTGCACAGTGATCCACTCCTGGGTGATCCATCCTGCTGAGCCTTCCCAGCAAGCTTTCTTCTCTTTCCCAGCCTCCCAGACCTTACACAGGGGGGAATTCAGAGCAATTCAGAAGCGGCCACCGGTGGTGGTTGTGGTCAGGGACTGTGGGTCAGAGACTGCCAGGCTGGGAGGGCAAATGCTGGTCTAGTGGGAGCACAAGCAAGAGTCAACTGTCCTGAGGCAAAGTGATAGGATACAGCCACAGCAGTGGGGCAGCTCACTGCTGAAAACAGGGGGTTATTCCTCCTTTCTCAGTCTCTATTGTGGCACTTAACCAGGAGCAAGAGTATTCCTCTGGTCAGAATGGAGCTGAGGAAGCTCAGGATGTTGGAAGGACACAAACCACAGCTCAGGTCCAGAGCACGACCCCGGCACAAGCAGCCCCTGCCTCCCCCGCTGCCTCCTTCCCCTCCTTTTCCTGCCGCATGCCTTTGGACTCCAGCTGGAGCAGCAAAGGATGCCCGATGGGAGAAAAATAATACCCCAGATCCCTGGCTTCATGAAGGCAAACAGAGGCCCTTGCCTCTCCTCTCAGGTAGAGCTGCTGAGTCCTGGATCAACACAGCAGAGCTGTTGTGGCTGTTGGTGTTGGCCGTGCTGCACACGAGGCTGCCAGGCCTTTTAACAGGGATAGGCTTACAAAGGAGAGCAAGAGCCTGCGGGAAAGCAGGGCTGGGCTGGGGGCTGATTAGTAATAACAGCCCTTCTGCTCACTCCATCGATGTACATTGGATCCACTTCCCAAAAAAATGAGAAATTAAATGGCTTAATGCTACTTGATGTTCAGTGCCAGCGCTGAATAACTGCCACGCCAGCAGACACACAGGCAGCGAGACACAGCCAGAGAGACACTTCCAATCGAGGTTGTTAAGCATATTGCAACGAAATGTTAATGTCACGTCTTCTGCTCGTTGGAGTTCTCAAATCTGTTCTTTCAGCTACCAGATTTAAAAGACTGCTTTATATTCCACAGGCTTAGAGGTGACTTTTTTCCCTCCCAGTTAATTAGTTTGAAACTAGAAGGGCTGGGTCGCTCTGAGTTCCAGTGATGGAGCTGTTGGGATATGTGTATATATACATTTTTAATTTTTTTTTCCACTTCTGAGCTGCTCCTTCTCATCTGGCAGCAAGCTGCCAGAGAGTGAGTCAATATTATTTGATGCCTGCCTCATAGCTTAGGGGGAATGATACGATCACCCCAAGCAAAGCCTCAACAGCAAGTGGCCACATCACAGCCCTCAGGTTTGGCTCTGTGAGTCCATCCTGGCTGTGGGGCCAAGAAGGAGGCAGGTGTGAGGACACAGCTTTCCAGAGGGGCCAAGGGGTAAGCTGGAGGTGCTCTGGGGGGCTGTGATTCACCAGGTCAGGATCCCTTTGAGCTTGTTCTTCCACCTTGTGCAAAAATCCTATGAATACAACATGAGAACTGAGTATCATTTAACCCCTGAAGTCCCCAAAGGCAACGTGGAGTAGATGTTTCAAAACTAAACGCTGGTTTCACCACTGGCAAAGTGTCATGGGCTTGGTTTGGCCTCCAGAAATGCGGTTGGTGGAATTAATGAATGTCACTTGGGCACTCAGGCTGGGGAGGGCACCTGCCACCAGGCTGGTGGGGATGCCTGATCAATCTTCAGTGTACTTGCAAAGCTGGAGGGAGAAAGCTGCCCAAGGGAGGCCAAGCAGCAGCAGGGCCGTGTGCACAAAACAATGCCATGATTCATCCGAGATTGCCATAACCCATCGCGTTTCATCAGGATGCTGTGGCATTTAAAATGGCATTTCCTCCCATCTGCTGTGCATTAGCAGACAAAGAAAAAGGAGGAGGGGGGAGAGAACAGCAAAACAAAGGGGGGGGAGAACAAAACGGGATTCCTGAGTCAGACTGTTCCCAAAGCAGCTCCTTGTCCTTGCAAAGCCTGAGCCCACCGGCTGGGCAGAGGACAGTGACACCGGCCACGGACAATTCTGCCTCTGGCGCTTCCCAGCTGCAGCCCAGGACATTTCCCAGACGTGGTGAGATCTGCTGTGACTCAAATCCTTGCCGAGCAGTACCTGGCAACCCCCTCCACACCCAGAGCTGCCCAACCAGGGGCCTCACTGAGCAAATCCCCCCAGGCTAATTTTGTCATTTCCTCCGCTTCTCCAGCCCTCCTCAGATTTTCCTTTGCTTCCTACCTCCCTTCCCTGACTCATCTTCCCTTGGAAATAAGAACCCCTTTCTCTGTCCCTTCACTGCTCCCTCTTTGCCCCTCTCTGCCCATGCTCCCACCTTCTGTCCTCACTGTCCCTTAACACCTTTCATCTCCATCTGACTCTTGCACCTTGTCCTGCCCCATCTCCACCTCCTCCATATTCTTTTCTCTGCTTAGTCCAGGTGGTGCCCCCAGGGCTTTTTCCAGGAAGCAGAGGGCTTGAAGCTCTTTCAAAAGCTCAGCTTCTGAACTGGGCCATGAAGATTATCCTTCTAAACATGACTTGCACTTTCAGCCAATGCTCTGACCCATGAAACACATCAGAGTTACTTGTTGGGGGTCACAAGGGTCCTGTCCCTGGTCACCCATCCCACCTTGCTCTGGAGCTGAGGCAAAAGGAGCACCATGCCTGCAGTTCTGGATGGAACCAGCAGCCATGAAACAGGTCAGGCAAGGAGCTGCCGCAGGTGAGGAACAACCAGAGCACCTTTCCTCTTGTCCCTTCTCAACCACTGTGGTGTAAACACCAGCAGCCAGAGGCAGAAACTTCCTTGGGCAAAGAGCCTGGGACCTTCCCACATTGAGACCCCACACGTGCTGTGTACCACCCTGCCCCGTGATCCCTATGGATCACAGTCCCTTCATTCTGCAAGCTCTCAACAGGTATCAGCAACCCCATGTGCACCAAACAAAAGGCAAGACCCTGACCGGACACTGCTCCACACTGCTACAACACAGGACATGCCACGGTGGACTTTGACATTAACCTGAAGCTTGGAGAGCAGCAAAGCCCAAGGGTCCTGCAGACGTGCCTGGAGGCTGCCAGGTCCCGCTGGGAAAAGCAGGAAGGACAGTGCTCCCCAGCCTGCAGGCACACTCCCTGACCCCAGGCTTGGCTGGGACACAAGCAGTCATTCAGAAACGAATAGGTGTGGACAAGTTTGACCCCAAGCAATAACCGGGGAGCCTGTGAAAGTGGCAGCAAGCAAAGACCTCAGCTTGAAGGCTGAGGGCAGGGAAGGGCTGTGTGGTTATTAGCAGACGCAGTTGAGCTGGCTCCTCAATTACAGCAGTTTTATCCCCTGTCTGGACTTCCAACAGCTTCCTCCGATCTCTCCGTGACTCAGTGTCTTGGCATGGAGAACACATACCCGAAAGGTTGGCTTTTGAAATCCACCAGGGACATTTCACCTTCCTAAAATAAAGAGTGGGCAAAATATTTTCAACCTCCTTCCAAAAAATGCGCACACAAAAAAATACTGCTCCTTAATAAGCGCGTGTTGTTGGGTCTCAGATGGTTTTGGGCTGGGGTAGATTTTCCTGGTTATAATCATGCAGCTGTTTGCTGACTGAATAGCTGTATTTATTTTTTGACATGTTTACTAACCACCTCAAATACCTTCTCTACCTGTAATTGTGGTGCAGCATACACATAATTTGTTTTTTCAGATTTCTTCATTCAAGTGGGCTGTGTTATTCCCAGGTCCTGCGCTGTGGTTTGTGGAGCATATTCGTGGTTTGAGGGTACGAAGCTTTGGACTCAGGTGACCCTGAACTATGGCAGACCGGTGAAGAGATACTTGATAGGGGCAGGGGGGAAATGGAGCCAATCTTTCAAGCCATTTGTGCATGGGTGCTCAGAGCTTTAACATCCTCTGTTTCCCTTTCTCAAGCAGTCTCTCCTGAAAGCGTTTCCTCCCATCTATGCCCATCTATCTTCCTCCCTTCCATGCTTTATTGACGTTGGTCAAAGCCAAACCCTTTATGCTTTCTAGTGCATGTGAAAAGAGGGGAGGCCTGAAAATGCAGCAGAGCAGGGGCTTGTTGCACTCCTGGCACCCAAATGCTGGGTTGCTTTCCCCAGGCACCCTGTAAGGAATCATCCCTTGGCACGGAGATCAGAGGGCTCTGGAAAAGCTGGGCTGGCAGAACACCTCCAACCCCACCCTGTAGGGCTGTGCTCCTCTCTCCTGCTCATACCTGGCCTGAAGGTCTCCTTGCATTGTCCCACCCCTTCAGGTTAGCAGGATGTGCTCTCCTCCTTTGTTTCTCTTCTGACATCTTGATGACTTGCTAATCTGGTCACCTGCCACCCTCTCAGTGATAAATGTCCCATCCATGCTCCTCCCAGACCTCTCCAAACAGTGCTTTTGCAATTCCCTAGGCCGCACAAGCCTCCAGTAACAGTTTGGCATTTGTTTCAAGACGTTTGGAGAGCTTTGCTGCCCAGGAGAGATCCTGAACCCAGGGCAGCAGCTCTTCTAATCACCAGGCTGCTGGTGGGAGCTGGGTTAGTGCTCAGATTTGGGGTGGGTTTTTTTTCTTTAAATAAACAAAGCAGACTGAGCAATTCATGGAGGTATTCCAGACCATGTCAAAGTAGGTGCAAAGCTGTTCATCCATATCCCTGCAGCAGACAGAGCTCTTTTTTGGGCTCCAGGGGCTCAATCTGCACCCAACCTCACTTTCAGAGGCCATCAACAGCATCCTCAGGCTGCCTCTATTTGCTCAATCCCATCCACAGGCTCACCAAGAGACAAACACCCTTCTCTGCTCCCTGCCCTGGGATGCTTCATCTGGCTTTTCCTCTCCAGGTAAAACTAGGGCTGCAAACCAGGCCACCAGCTGAGACTTTGTGCCTCAGATCACCTCAGAGCAGCCACACTTGTGCTGGGACACGGTTGCTGTCCAGCCATCCCATTCTAGGAGGTGCTGAGGCCACATTCACACCAGGCTGCAGTGCCCACTTGAGCAGGGGGAGGTCAGTCCCAGAAAGGGCTGCCCAGGTCTGAGATTCATTTACAGGAGCTGTAAAACTGCCTCCTGGACCATGGCTTTACAGCCTTGGACGATGCTGGTGTCAAAGACGTTTGGTGCAAGAGCCAGCTGGAGCCAGGCCAGTTTTATATTTAATCCTGCCTACGAATACAAATAAAGGGTCTGTATTTTGAATGAGCGACAGGCTCACCACGGACATTATTAAACCTTCCAAAAATAAACCCCTGCCAAAGTGATGGGAGCCAGATTTTTCCTGGAAAGTATCGGCACGGGGTGGGGGGTGGTAGTGGAGCAGCCCCTCTGTCACAGGCCCCTCTCCAACAGCTGCTCTGCATCAGGAGCAGCTTCTTCCCTCTGGCCCTTTGCTTATTTAAGCCCCCAAAACGCCAGAGTGGCTCTTCCGAGCAGCTCAAAGTCCACTCAGCACTAAATCAGCTCTGAGGATTCGGCTTCAGAGCACTGTGGATGAAGCTCACGGAAGACTGTTCTGAAATATCTAAAACCACACATAGTGTTGCTGAAGCAGCCCCCGCTGTGCCACCCCCGCTGGTGGGCGGCTCATCCTTGCCCCCGCCCTGCCGCTCTCTGTTCGCCCCCATCTCCTGCCCAGGGGCTGTGAGGGGCCCGGCTCCGGCCATGGGGTGACCCCCACCCCCCCGCTCTGCCCTTCTCCTCCATCCCCCAGCAGGGCGGTGGAGGGAGCCGCCGTGGGGTGAGCGCCCTTTCGCTGCTCACCCATCCCCTGCCAGAGCCACCTACGGGACCACCGTGAAGTGACCCCCGCTCTTCTTTGTCCCCCACCCCCAGCCGAGGGGGTGTGAGAGAACCTCACGGGGTGAACACCCTCTCCGCCCTTCCGTTCTCCTCATCTCCCACCGGGGCGGCACAAGAGACCCCATGGGGCGATCCCCTCCTTCCTTCCCCTCCTTTTCCCCCCGAGGCGGTGTGAGAGGCCCCCAAGGGGTGACAAACCCCTCCTCGCCGGCTCCCCCCACATGGTGCCCCCCGGCCACTCCCGGCACTACGTTTCCCATGGGGCCGCGCGGCGGAAGCGGAAGTGGCGTCTCTCCGCGCGGCACGCGGGCCGCGCCATGGCCGCCGACGGCGGCGGCGGGCGGGAGCTGCTGGCCCTCATCCACCAGCACCTGCTCCGCGGCGGCTTCGCGCGGGCCGCCCGGGAGCTGCAGGCGCAGAGCGGGCAGGTAACGGGCGGCTGGGCCCAGGCCGCGGGGGAGGCAGTGGGGCCGCGGTGAGGGAGAGCTGACCCGGAGCGCGGGCCTCGGCGGGGCCGCAGGGCCCGGTCCCGCTTCTCGCCCCCACCGACCACCGGGAGCGCCACGTGGGTCCCGGGCTCGCCGCGGGCCCGTGGCTCCACGCCGGCCCGCAGGTCCACGCTGGACCCACGTGGTGTCCCGGCACCCAGCGGGTGCGCTCGGCGCCCGCGGGCCGTCCCGTCCCCGAGCCGGCCGGAGAGAAGGCTGGCAGCCCGCCCGGTAGAGCCTCCCGTGATGGGGGGCTGCTGCTTTCCGAACATGTGCTGCTCCGGGAGAAGTCTTCACGGGAACACGCGGCCCTGGGTGCAGCCGGGTGGAGAGTGGGAGGGATTCACCGGGAGGTGTGTGCAGGGAGACACGGTCCCATTTTCCTGGGGAGGCTTGGATGGACCCCCGCGGTCGTTGCTTCTGTCTGCTGGTCACATCCCGAAACGGGGCCGGTGCCTGACTGGTGTTCGCTCTGCTTTCACAGAAATTGCTCCCTTCCTTCTCGACCTCTCTCGAGGACATCTTTACTCACTGGGAAAAGTAAGTCAAAGGAAGGAGTGAATATCAAATAGATTCCAGACTGTGCTGACATCTAGGCTGCATGGCATGTGTGATTTTTATTTGCTGGAATTCCACGTTGTCAGAGGATTTCCGGTAATAACTGTGCTCAGCAGAGTTTTCTCCTAATCTCTGGTTTCAGTGCAACTCATTTCAGATGTTCAGGATTATGCTGGTTTAAAATTTCCTGAGCTTGGAGATAAGTTGTTACTTTAGTTTTGAGCAGCTGATGCTGTTTGTGCTGGTTGATGGTGGAGTGTTGTGGAGCTCAGAGTTGTGCTTTACTCTAAGAAATCTGTTCCCCAGTTCTGTTTCACTTTCTTTTTAAAGCCACGTGCTTTGCAGGACCATTGACCTGAGAACAGAGAAGTTGAGCAGATGCTGAAATGCCAAAGCTCTTACAGGGACTTAAACCTTGGCACAGAACACAGATGATCTGACTCAGAGGAAATCTCCTGGTTTCAGCCTGTCCTTTAAAGTCCTTACATGTTCCAAACGCCTTCTTGCATCGTTATCCCCCTTCTGAAGGTCTGCAGGAGGGAGCCTTCCCATCTGTGATATTTGCACCCACCCTGTGCTTGCTTTGGTTGGATGTTGGAGTGCAGCACTGCAGAGGCCTGTGGCAGTCTCAGAGCTGGGTTTTCTTGGAATCTGTGGAGTTGGGAGCATTGGAGTGAAGATCTCCTTAGTGTGGCTGTGCCAGCAGTCTTGGGAAAGTGTCTTTTCTATGCCTCGTGCCTTGCTCTTGTCCTCCATACCTGAGCAGGAGAAAGGCTGGATCTAGATGAGGGTGTAGCAGCACAGAAATAGGTTTGCGGTTCCTCCCTCTCACAGTTTGTTGCTCTCATGGGTGCTGATGGTGACCTTCCCATGTGCTGGTCTTCCTGCCTGGTGCAGCAAACCCTCCCAGACACTGTTGCTTTTAAACTTGAAGGGCAACGGGCATTTGCATCAGGTTTAATTCTTTTTCTTCAGCATCACCCTTCTGTTCTGGTCCTGCTTCACAAAGACATCTGTTACTCCTGGTCTGTCTGAGTTCTGCCTGGTTGGGAGTCAAAATGAAGGATATGTTGGCCAGTAGTTATCTTTATCCTGGAGTGCTCCTGTGAGTGAGCTGTCTGTCACATCCTGTTGCTTCATAGGCCCAAAAATGTTCTTCCTTAATCTACCCTGTGCCTCTTGCCCATCTCACCAAGGCCATTCTTGGTGCTGTTCTCCAGAAACTCTTCCGGACTGAGCCTAAAGCTGAGACTTACAGTTCCAGGGGTGGCCTCCCTCCGGAGCTGCATTTACTCTTGGAGGATGCAGAGCGGGGTTGGGAGGGTGCCTGGGAGCTGGGGAAAGCTGGACCAGCTCAGCCCTAGGAGCAGCCTGAGTCCTGCAGCCCTCAGATGTTCCAGAATGCCACAGGGACAATGCTAGGAGACACCATGTCTTTTCCTCATAGGGTATCCCTGAGCTCCTGGTCACTCAAAACAAATTCTCACATCAGTCTTTGTTGTGCTGTCAGCTGCCAGTGGATCAGGATGGTGTTGCAGGATCAGGGCTGCCCTGTTGCTTTATTAAAAGGATTATTGGAGTAGTTACAGGACTTTCTAAGCCTTTGGCTTAGCCTGCCTGCACAAAACTCGCTGTTACTGCTGTGCTGCCAGAACACTCGGACACCAAGCACAATCTTTACTCGTCAAATTGTTAAACTAATCTTGTTTTTAAATAGATGAACAAATAAAATGAGCTGAACTGGCCCAGAAGTGAGGATATTTGCTTCTGATGACTGTCTGTCCTAGGGAACACTGTTACCGTTGTAATAATACAAATGTGTTGTCTTTAATTCTCAAATGGAAATATAGGTAACTTTAGCCACATCATCTGTTCTGGTACAGGTAGGATCTAGAGCCTGGAGAAATCTTTCTCCAGCTTAATGTTTTAACCCAACTGAGCAGCTTAAGTGTTTAGTACTTATGTGGCCTCTTCCTCCTCTTTTTCTAACACATCTTCTGTAGGTCCAGCAACTTCCTTTCTTAAACCTCTCTGCAAGCTGACTTTCCTGCCCTTTTGACTTGGGAGCCCAAGTTCAAATGGATTTTTGTGCCCTTTAGATTGGCTTCTCCTGGCCCTGTGAAATACTAGGACCTAGTATTTTGGGGATATCTGCCCTGAGGCTACACTTACTCTGAGGCTGTAGCTGACTCCTAGAGATGGAATTTGTTCTGTAGGTTGCCTTCTATCGAGCAGCAGCCTGACTTTGTATGTTTTTATTTCTCTGCCAAAGTGACATAGAGCCTGCCTAGGGCACAGAAAAATCATTTCGATTCAGTATTTCTCCTGAGTGTTGCAGGAATATGTTGCTTGTTGCTCTTGGATGTTTGCTGAGGACTGGAGATGTCCCTTGGAGGTTAGAGAAGTATTTCCCACCTCCTTAGGAATTCCTCTGTAGAGAAATTACACTGCCTATTCTTAGGCTGGAGCCTGATCTGAGAGTGAATGAATAATTAT
The DNA here is from genome assembly GCA_013398615.1 of Brachypodius melanocephalos. Taxonomy (NCBI): domain Eukaryota; kingdom Metazoa; phylum Chordata; class Aves; order Passeriformes; family Pycnonotidae; genus Brachypodius; species Brachypodius melanocephalos. The sequence goes on from VZSR01000479.1 coordinate 7,851,220, forward strand.
ATTCTAATCTGTTCAAGGTATTTTTCCCCATTTTGACACTCATTGTCTTCCCTCAGAACTCCACCAAATTTCAAGAGAAGAAATGTGAGTGATGAGGAGGCAGCCATCCCAGAAAAGATCAGAGTTCCTGATCCCGTGAGCAGCTCTGAGAGCTCAGAGAAAGAAGAGGATGAGAAAGAGAAGGCGAAAGCTGCAAATGGTAGGAGCCTTTTATCTCCCTGGCATTGACAGAGTAGGACTGGAGACTTGTGTAGGAGCAGCCCAGCTTGCTTGGCTGGAGAATATCCTTGTAAAGTGATGGCTATTTGTTTGTGCTCATAGAAAAATAGGACAGCTAATTTAGCACTCCCTTATCATGCGGAGTTCCTGAGGAGCACAGATGTCTGCTGAAGCTAGAAAAAAAACCTGTTATGATTCATTGGGGAGGGATGGGTGTTGTTGCTTGGATGAAGCTTTGGGAACCTCTTGCTGCCCACTGTGGAGCACCTTCTAGTTGGTCCCAGGTGTGTGTTAAACCAGCAAAGGCAGGCCTGTTTCGTGGGTCAGGGAAGGCCTCCTTAGTTGGTCTGGAAAGCCAGTCTGAGGAGGGGATAGATCTCGAGTGCTGCTGATGTGGGAGGTGTTGGCTTGTGGAGTGTAACAAAAACTCATGTCTGATACATTTTGTCTCAGTCGGATCTGCTGTAGACCAGCCTGCAGATTTTGACAGATTTCATGTCTTGGTGGCTGGGAGAGGGATGGGATGGAGGAGCAAAGTACTTGTCTGTCACAGGGACACCAATGGTGATGATTTTGGGTCAGGTGTGGAGATGGGACCCTGCCCTGCTGCTGGGGCTCTCCTGCAAACCAGAACAGTGTTGGTGTGAGAAACACACTCACACAGCTGCTCTGTGACTCTCTCCTGTGCAGCAGCAGCAGCAGCCAGCCTTTCTCTGGCCACGAACTCAGTAGTGAATGTAGAAAGCAGTGAGGAAGATGAGTCCTCGTCGGAAGAGGAGGCTCTGCCTGGGAAAGGTGCAGTGACGGTAAGGAAATGCTCCTAGATTTGGAGGCTGGTGGTGCTCTCAGGACTGTCCCAGACTCCTCAGCACATGTAGAATTGTGTCCTAGAGTGGAAGTTGTGTTTAAATGACCCTCCTATGCTGCCATAAGCCTTCCCTTAGATACCTGTCCCCCAAATGCTGCCTTGAAGAGCTCTATGGCTTACCTTGCTGCCATATTGCTGTTGCAGATACGTTATCTCCAGTTTAGTTCCTCATCTGTGTGTAGCCTTCTAATTTCCTTTATTTCCTGTAGGTGACAGCGGCTGTGGTGGGTGGCAAAGCTGCCAACTCTCTGCATTCTCCTCCCAAGCCCACTGCCCCAGCAGGCAGAGCAGCAGGGCTCTCTGCTGCTGGCAGAGCTGTGCTCTCTAGCAAGCAGCAGCCCAGTGCCTCAGCTGCAGCTCCATCCCCGGCCAAGGCCCAGAAACTGCCTAGTCCTGGGAAGCCTGGACATGCCACAGCAGCTGTGGCCAAAGCGGGGCAAAGCAAAGCACCAATAACGACCAAAGCACCGGAAAGTTCCAGCAGCAGCAGCAGCAGCTCCTCATCTGAGAGCGAGGAGGAAGAGGAGACACCGACTGTGAAGGGCCCAGCCCCTAAAATGGGTAAGGAGCCTGCAGCGTGGTGTAGATGTTTGTGAGCTCCAGCTCTGCTGCAGATTGGATCTGAGACGTGCCTTCAGCATGTTCCTTTCAGCTCCCTTGCTGGAAAGCTCAAAGTGAAGCTTGTTCCTTGGGGAGGCTGCTAAAACACTGCAAAGCAGCCAGCTCCAGATCTCCGTGGGATGAATCCAGCATGCTTGCTCCCATTTCAAGCAGCAGATCTTGTGCTAAGATGTCTGGCAGCACCCAGCACATACGCAAGGCTTGGAGCTAACAATGTAGCATGTCCAGAGGAGGTGCAGTACTAATGCTGCTGATACTTTCAGCTTTATGGAAAGGCACTGCAGTGTTTTCTCTTTATTCCCAATTGCAAAGTGATTAGTTTTGGGGTTTGAAGTCTTCAGGGAGATCTTTAAATGCTTTGAAGTGTGTCTATGTATGTTGAGGGAGGAGGATGAGAAACAGCTCGTTGATGTTCTGGAAATGATCCTCCTTGGCTCTTACCCAGAGGAGGCCCAACCAGGCTGGGTGCCCCTGCAGGGAGCTGTGTGTGGCTGGGCAGCACCCCATAGGGTCAGAGAGTGGCCAAGAAGCATTTCCCATCTCTGCCTGCATTTGAGGAGAGGTGTTTGTGGGCCAGCATTTTCTGGAGAAGCTGTTCCCAGCAGGCCATTGATGTTTTCAGCAAGGCTAGGTCCTCTTCCCTGCAAATCTCTTTAGCCCTCTTTGTGGCTTGTTGTGCTTCCCTGACTTCAAAAGCCACATTAGCATCATGCTCTGGGGGATCAGAGCAAGCGGCAGCTGTGACATCTCCTTGCTTGTGTTTCAGAGCTGGCAGCTGAGGCTGAGAGCAGCAGTGAGGAATCAAGTGAGGACACATCCTCTGAGGAGGAGCTGGAAACTCCAGCCATTCAGGTAACCTCTCCAACATGGATTCTTTGTCTTTAGGAAATCACATCCCTTCTTTTGAAGACAAGAGAAAATGCTACAGTGCTGTATTCTGACAACACCCCTTATCTAGGGTGTGTGAGATCCCCAAACTGAAGACCAGAGCACATGCTGTGTAGCTGAGAGCCCCACTAAACCCTGCTGACATTAACCATTCTATTCCAGTTTCTACTAGTGCCTGAAGCTGAGGGAGATCCTTGGATCTGTAGGAGGTGATTAGTATGCAATTTGATGGATATAGTCGGGCAGTCCATGGAGAAAGTGACTTCCTTCAGATATTCCACAGCACGTGGGTCTGAAAAAGCCTGTCCCGTTCAAAATTAGCGAGGTAGCTTGCTTTAAAACAGATTCCATGCAGTTAGAGCTTTCAGCCATTTTCTTCCAAGGTGTTACCTGATTCTCCTGTTCCCTTTTGTTCCCCCTGTTTGTAGGCCAAGCCAGCTGTGAAAACAGTGCAGTCTAATGCAGCACCTGTGAAAAGTGCACCTGCTGCTCCAGTGTCTCTTAAGAATGCAGTGAAGCAAACAGCACTGGCAGCAAGCCAGGCCAAACCTGCATCAACAACGGTTCCTGGGGCTGCACAGCCTGATGACACATCAGAGAGCAGCAGCTCATCGGACAGTGAAGATGAAGAACATCCATTAGTAACCCAAGTGCGTGTCTCTGACATCCTCCCTCTCCTTGCATGCCTCTCAGGGCTAGGAACTGCAGTGAAAAGAAAATCTTGTAAATGCAATAGTGTGTAGCAAAGTCATGTTGGAGGTGGGAGGAAGGAGGCGTGAGGTGTTAAAAGGCACCTCCATGTCTTTGCTCTGAGCTTTAATCAACCCATTGTGCCTTTCTTAGAAAAATCCATCAGTACTTTTAAATGAAAAAAAAAACCCAGTGATTCTTTTCCCACCTGAAGAGGCAAATTATCATGGTGGAATTTGCTTCTCAGGTATAAATCACAATAAATAGTGTCTAATTTGTCAAACTGTAGTGCAACTCCAGTATCCCTGCTGTGGAGAGTGCAAAATGCTGCCATGTACCTCACTGGAGGGGACTGGTAGTAGCAGCAGGCTGATGAAGAAAGCTAGATGAAAGAATTCCTTGTGTCCTGCCAGTCACTCATCTTCCTTCAGGGTTTGCCTTTCCTAGGGGGCTCTGAAATTTCTTCCCTTGATTACAGTCTGAACAAATGAATTATGCTGCTGTGGGATTTGCCTTATTTCACTCTGTTCATATCTTGTCCAGACAAAGCCACCTCCAAAATCCTCCCAGGCCGTCCTGTCACCAGTGAAACCTACGCCAGCAGCATCACTCTCTGTCAAAGCAGCTCCAGAAAAAACACTTCCATTGTCCCAAGGGAAGACAGCACCAAAACCAACAGTGCCAAAGCAGGCTAAAACCTCTCTGGGAAGGACTGCTGCTCCCACGAAGCCTGCTGAAAGTACAAAGCCAGTGGAGAGCACTGCTTCATCAGCCAGTGAAGATGAGGATCACCCTGTGCCCATCAGCCAGAAGGTAGGTGCTGCATTCACCCCACTGCCAAGGGATGGGATATGCAAGACAAGTGTTTATCTCTTAAATGCTGCCACTGATCTCCTTGAAACACCAGGATTATCTTGTTTCTCAGTCCCTCAAAAAGGAAGATCTTTCTTCTTGGAAGCAAGTACAGCCTCACTGTTCTCGCGCCATTATACCAGAGGAGGTGGGAGGCAAGTGGTTTAATACCAGCTGTTCATTTGTGCCCTGCCTCTCTGGAGTGGCCTTGTGTGCAGGGTCACAGGTAGGTCAGTCTTGGCTCTCCTGTGAGGGTTTGGTCAGAGTTCTCTAACCAAAGGAGAAGGATTGGGAGCTCACACTCAACTCAGGTTGCCAAACTCAGAGGGGTGCAGATCCCTTCCTGCAAGCATCCCTAGGCACACTGTGCTGTGACCTTCTGCCTCAAGTCTGAGCTGCAGGGCCCTTCAGAAAGTGCCCTGAAAGCACTCTCTTGGAGATGCAGCCTTACTGTCTGCAAGGGAGGAATGGAAAGTGAGGGTAGAGCCTCACGTGTCCTTGCAGGGAGGCTCTTTGTCAACACGTCCTTTGACTATTGACAGACAGGAGCCAACGAGGCTCTGCATTTTTGTCTTCATAGCCTTGGTCTGCTAAGGTGGGTGGAGGGGGACATTTCTCTCACAGTTGGGTCTGTGCTGCTCTTCCTGCATGATTGATTATATGTGAGGATTCAGCTCTAGGTGACAGGAACGGCTATTTGATAGCTGTACCATGAGGTCCCACTGTAAAACCATCGAGATTCATCAATTTTAGCAGGGTTTATGTGCTGGGGTGTGTTTGTGTCCTCTAGTATTGATTCTGTGAAGCTTTCAACAGCAAATTTTACCTGAAGATTTAACCACTTCAGCATTTTCCCTCTTTCAAACTGACATTTACCCCTCAACAGCCAGAGTCAGCAAGGAAGAGCTTGTCACCAAGGGAGCTCTATTTTTGCCATACAGGCTGTTCCTTCCCGTGTTAGTAGCCTACAGGCAGAGACCACAAGTGAAGCCTAAAGATAAACGGTTGGGCTTAGCTGTGTCCACAGTCCTGTCCTCTCAGTCAAACTCTTCTTAGCTCATCCTTTACCATCTGCTACTTGGGCATATGCTAACCACTGACTTACTGTATCCTGCAACTTCCTTTGGCTTCTGTGCAAGATCCAAACAGATACAGAGCGTTGGAAGCTGCTTCATCTTTCCCTGTGGGGGTGGATTAGCACAATTAAAATGAACATCATGCCTAAATTGAACTGCTTAATTGGTATGTTTACCCCTGAAGACTCTGGAATATTTAGTCAAAGAAGTTGACAAGATGTTTGCATATTTGGGGGGCAAAAGATGGTGACTGGGGGCAGTCTGACCTTAAAGATGCTGTGAGCTGCTTTCCTTTTGGAACTGCTAATTTTGTTCTGCTGCTTTTTTCCTGACTGTTTTGAGCCAAAGGTGGCAGTTGAGCCCTCTATAGACAGGCTTTGGCTTCTGTTTACAAGGTGTGGGTGTGAGATACACGTGCATCTGTGTGTTGGGAACCCGTGTCTTCCTTGAGCATCCCAGGAAAACCCATGTGGGTTGTGCTGACAGAAGTTGTGCCAGCAACTTTTAATCTCGGACTGCAGGCTGTGTGGGAAGAGGCCAAGTCTCTCAAGAGACAGAGGGGTCTCTTTTCCTCCTTGAACCCTGTTCCCTATCCTGTGCAGGTGGCGGTTGCCCCTTGGCTGGGCTGTGACACAGCTGAGGTGCTGGTACACGGTGCTGGTACGCGGCGGTGCTCCCGCGGCACACAGGCAGTGCTGGAGTGTGATTTTACAACGTGCTCCCAGCACGTGGCTCAGTGTTGTTCCCTCTCTTGTCATGCAGCGCTGCAGGATGCAAATGGACCCAGCGAGTGGCAGATGGGTTGTGCGGGAGCTGAGTCATCACACTCCCTGAGCCACAGGCAGCTCCTGCTTTGGGGGCTGGAGAGGGAGCAGGAAAAATGATTTCCTCTTGAGTTATTTTCCTCCTCTCTGAGTTACTTCAGTACCTGTTGACTGTCAAGCTGTCAGGAGCTCTCTGCCTGTGTTACCTGCTTCCTGGGTGTAACTTGGCTGTGCTGTTGGCCAGATCCCACCTGAAGCTGTCATCCATCTGATGTGAATGGATGGACCTTGGCTGCCTTCCAGGAAGATGTGAGGCTGTGTAAACCTTACGGTGGTTTCCATGTGAATGCTGTTATGTTCTTTCTGTGTTATGATGCCCCTGCATGGCAGCTCTTTCCCACTCCATTCCTAAGTTAGGAAATGAAGCAGCCTTGTGCTGTACATCCACATAGAAGGAGAAGCCAGACCGTTGCTATGAAGGGCTTTAAACTGAGTGAGCTTAAAACTCAGTGGGCTCTGATCTTGGTAAATTCTTCCCTTGCACAGCAGTGTTCAGAACAGCAGAGAGGAGTTAGCACTTTCAGAGCAGGGTGTGTGAATTCTTCTGACTGTTTCAAGTACTTGTGTCTCTTCAGCATTGCAAAGCTGGCCTCTCTTCTGGAGACTATGACTCACTGGTATCAAAACAAAACAGAGAAGTGAGGTTTGTGGTCCCCCCTTCCCCAAGCACTTGTGAAGGTTTCTGTTTCTCTAAGCAAAGTCAGATTGTGCTTGGCTCGTTCAGAGAGCTGTTCTGTAATGGGATAAACATGCAGATGCTGTTGTCTGTTTAGTGTTTGGCTTGGAGATGATAAACAGTGCCCCAGTGGCAGCCCATGGCAGGGCTGTGCCAGGAAGCACAGTAGGATTGGTCTTCCTGAAAGGCTGCTATGCTGGTGCTCTCTGCTGTGGGCTGTGGGAGTATCACTGCATTAGCAGCATAGCAAGGATGGTGCAGCCAGGCAGGAATCTCTCATGGAGCACCAAAGCAGGCTGGCATCACATGCAGGGTGCGCAGGGCCTGCCTGCCCTGGCAAACACGATGTACTCCTTGGCAGAGCAGCCCGGAGATGAGCCATGAGTGGAGTAAATGAGTGCGTGCAGAGCCCTGCCAGCCTGGGGAATATCTGCAGGGAAGGAAATTCCCAGATCATTCCACAAGCGCTTCCTCTCCTCTGCCACCGCTAACCTTCAGTGTGCAGGAGGGGAATCTGCAGCGCTTGGAGAGGGGCCAGGAAGAGAGAGAGTCTCACCTGGCAGTTGTGTATCTGAGGCACAGGTGACTATGGCTTCCTAGTGCTGACACAGCGGGGAAGGTGGCTCGTGGTCTGTCCTGGAATATCTGAGTGTTGACAGGTGCTGCAGAAAGATACAGCCCAAGTGAGTGTCAGAGGTGTTTTGTTGTCTGGAGATGTTTAAATTCTTAGCCCTGTTGACAAATCTGCTTCCAAGTTGAGTCACACTCTGTCTCTGCCTGCCCTGTGTTCTCAAATGTTGTGTCAGCCCTGTGTCTACACTGAGCTCTCTAGCAGCTCTAGGCTGTACCTGCTCTAATGCTGTCTCTGAATCTTGCAAGTGTTATGGCACAAGGCTTCCCAACTCCTACTGATTCCCTGAACTGTGGGTAGGTCATGTTTAAATGGCTTCCTTGGAGTGGGAGTCTTGGGGTTGCAGTGCTTCTCCTGTCCTCAGACAATGTCTCAAGAAGGAATTGCTGTTAAAAGCTGACAAGCACTATTAGCCTGTGTGCTAATGTGAAACATACTTGGGCTTTCTGTCAGAAGGAAATTGCTAAATTCAGAGGGGTGTATCTGCAGCAGCTTAGCCCAGGCAGTGACTGAAGCCCCTTCCACTCATAACAGACCAAATGTGGTGTGAGTGTTAGGGTGAAACAAAACCCAGCCTGATCTGAAATTGCACTTAAACTCCTAAACAACACCTGTACTAATACTGCATTTCTGGGCCTGTGTTTCTTTTTTGTTAAGAGGTTATCAGACCAGCCCAGGCCTATTCCCAACCTGACCCAAGCTGCTAAAGCTGGGCACCCTGAAAAAGCAGTGGTAAGCACCTTGAAAAGCCAGGTTTCAGAAAGTGGGAGCAGTGACTCGTCTGACAGTGAAGAGGAGTCTCCTGCAGCACAGAGGCAGCCTCCACAAGCTGGTAAGTTGCCTGGTAGTAGCCAGGATCCCTCACCTGCTTCCTTAGGAGTTTCTTACTGTCCCCTGTACCTAGAGCAGCTCCTGCTCTGGACAGCCACAGAGAGCAATTCTTTCTCACAGTGACAATCTCTTATGCTTTTCCTGCAGTGAAAACCAATTCTGTGCCCCAAGCAACAAACGTGAAAAAGGCACTGGCTTCAGCACCAGCCACAGCCCCTCCAGCTGTGGACAGCAGTGATGATTCCAGTGAGGAGTCAGATTCAGAGGATGAAATAGTCCTCCCTTCCCAGGTGAGGAACTGCTGACCCAGTGGCTGTTTAGGCTTTTAGTGCTGCATGCTCAAGAGGTCTCAGGAGTTGGAAGGTGGGAATTGTGCAGGTGATGAGCAGTGCAGAGAAGCCTCCTGTTGGCTGGATCAGGTTTTCTTGGCTGTGTCTGTGGGCCTGGCTGACCCCAGCTCTGGGTGCACATGTCAGCCACAGCAATCTTGCAGTATGTGAGAGCAGTGGAGAGTGTGAGTGCTTTGACAGGAACATGAGTAGACACGCAAGCCCAGACCTTCCCTGGGACTATCCCCTCTGCTCTACTCCAGGAATTTAGGTTGGAAAAGCAGCCAAGTCCTTACAGGAAGAGTCTTTCCATGACCTGTGTAGCTCCAAGGCAACCCATCACCTGCTTCCTCACAGACTTCTGAAGTTCTTTAGTTTTCTTTTCCACAAGCCTTGGTAGGATGGCAGGATCTGCCCTGAAGGGTAGCACAGCAGTCCTGCTGCCTTTCAGCTGGAGGAGCCAGGCTCCTGCTTTGGAGAAGGGAAGTGACTCTATATCTGCTGGGAGCAGCCCTGAGTGTCATGGAGCTGATCCCAGCTCTCTCACTGGAGTCTCTTTGTGCCTCCATGCCAGTCCCACAGAGCTGTGGCTGAGCTCCCTGGGGCCAGAGCTGCCTCGGTGTGAAGCTGCCTTGGGGGTGTCTGCACTTGTGCTGCAGTTTGAGCCCAAGAAACCACATTAAAAACCCCACTGACTGTGGAACATGGCTACTCTTCCACATGTTGGTGGCCTGGCTGGTGCTCTGAGCTCAGGGCTTGGTGCCAAGCACATTTTGTACTCCACACATGCTTTTGTTGGGAGGGGGACATTATGAGCACTTAGGAAACCTTTCCCCATGTTGGCCTGAGTCTGTGGCTGGAGGAAAGGCTCTCTCCCTCCAGCTGATGGGCAGGCAGCCATCCTGAGCAGTCTTTGAGTAAAACATGTTTATATTACTGAGATTGTGTAAAATAATGCAGTTTCTGTAACTTGAGCTTTGTGTGAGAGGGCTGAGAGCTCACTTTGGGCTGGCGGCTCTGCACGGCGGAGCGGGGCCTTTTCCTTTCCCAAGGCCAGATGATGTGTGAGGGAAATGTCAGCCCACAAAGGCCCAGCTTGTCAGAGATCTGGAGGGGGAGAGCTGCTCACGTGGCCTTGTCAGTAACACAAACCAGGAGGCTGAGTGCTCCTTCATGCCTCCTTCCCCCTCCTCTGCTGGCATTTGTGTCATGGACCTGTCCTCAGTGCCTGGTTTCCATGCCCCTGGCCTTTCTATTTTTAACCCCTCTTACATTAAGTTTGATGGTAGGTTTCAAATGTGAGGCAACAAAATTGCTCTTGTTAATTTAACCCCTGATCTGGTTTTGGCTTGTGGGGCTGAAGGCAGATTTTCCCTGTGGTTGGTGTCTTTGTTTATCTCTGTTGCAAATTAACTCTTGGTGTGTGATTTTTAGTGTAAAAGACATCCGGGACTCCAAGTGCCCAAAGGTTTACAACTGCAGTCTTGCTGATGCTGCAGTGGGTACTGATTCACAGCCTGCAAGCACAGTACATTTCCCCTGCCTACCCTCAGGGTAGGTGCCTTTGGGGCACTGAGCTAATGCTTTTGGCACTCCAGGGGTGCTGGCCCTCGTTTCTGCTCCTGGCTGTGCCAGAGGCCTTGCTCAGAAGCTCATGGGAGGCAGAACTGGTTTGTAAAGGAAAGAATTAAAAAACAAAAAGTCTTGGTGCTGTGCTGAAAATGATGGAAAGGCTTAGGAATTAATGCTGGATTGGTGTATGCTTCTGTATCTTTTCCCTCTGAGTTTGCTCTGTCCTGATTTTCTTTCTCATCTCTTTCAGACTCTGTCCCAGCAGAACATCAAAGTAACTGCAGTTTCGAGCATGGTGGCTGCAAAGACAAATGCCACCATACCTTCAGGGAAGAGGACAAAAACTCCTGCTGTCCCTGCACTGAGCAGAGTGTCTGAGAGCTTGAGCAGTGATGCCTCAGAGCACAACATGCTGGCAGGAAAGGTAATGATGGAGGAGACTAAGGTAGGGAGCTTTCCTGGGGGGAGGGAGAGGATGGGTCTGCTGAGCTCTGGGCTGGTGCCACATCCCCAGCTAAGGGATGAATGTTCATGAAGCCAGGAGAGAGGGGCAGCTCTATCCTAACCACAATTATCATGCCATGAGATGAGGCAGAGGAGCAGAGGGTAGCCCTGGTGCCTTTGCTGATCTTGGCTCCCAGCTGGCTGGCTGCTTCTTTCCTTTTGTGATAGCAGCTGTCTGCTGCCTCAGCTGCCCCCTTGCCTTGTGGGCTGGGGTGAGCTGGGTCCTCTGAAAGGTTCTTGGGCTGACTGTGACACGAACTGGAGCAGTACAGCTGAAGAAGGGCCAAGGTGGTCCAGGCCCATCTACTCTGGGCTGCTGCTTATAGTTCATGGATGTGAGCAGTTATTCCTTCTTCCAGATCTGTTTCATCTCCCTCTCCCCTAGGTCCCTGCTGCTTCTAGCCAAAAGCAAAGGGTTCCTGTGGCAAAAGCTCCTCCTGCCAACCCTGCCACTCCAGGAAGTTCCACTGCCAAGGCAAGGAAGCCAGTCCTGCAGCCAGGACAGGACACTCACCCAAGCCAGGCTGTGCCTCCCACCCGTGCAGGGAACACCTCAGACAGCAGCAGTTCCTCTGACAGCGACGAGGAGGAGGCACCCAAGCAGCCTCCCAAACCTGGTCAGTTCTCTCCAGAAGATGATCTTGGTGCTACTGGGATGGGGACAGCCTTTTGTTACCCCATGGCAGGTTTGCTGTGGTTGGAGAGGCATTCCTCCTCTCCAGCCTGGCAGAGCACTCCCGTTTTTTTGGAGACAGAAGGGCTTTTGGTGGCAGTGCCTGTGCTGAGGAGGTGAGCTCAGCCCCAGGCAGCAGTGGTTTAACAGGAGGAACTCTGCTCTTCCAGGCTCCCTACAGAAACCAGGAGTGACCCAGCCAGCCCCCAGCTCCTCCTCAGAGTCCAGTGAGGAGGAGGAGGATGCACCATCACAGGTATGGTACTTCACCAGGCTGGATCCTCTTGGGTCTTGCAACTGGCTCCTAACTAGGACTGAGAGACTAGCAGATAGGGTGCTGGGTGGGTTAGCCAGCAGAGAAGTTGGGGCTCCTCAGTGCAGTGGTGAGAGTGAGCAAGACCATTTGGTGGAGGCATAGAGACAGAATCTTTTGAACCTGGAATGCTTCTCCAGGTAGCCAGGCCTTAGGTCCTGGGTTCATGGTGCCTTCCCTAGGAAAAGAGACAGGAGGATGTGGTACCTTGCAAGGGTTAAACCAGGAGAACTGATGCACAATGCCAATAGCAGCAGGGATTTTTTTCCCCCACTTTAGTTTGTAACTTAAGCCGTGTCCAAGACATTAAATTCCCTTTGTCAGTAACGTGCAGGGCGTGCAGCACATCTGCAGTGCATTAAGTGTGCGTGGGCGCACGCTGATGGCCAGGAGCCTCCCCCAAGCCTGCCTTGCTGGGCGAGAACAAAGGAGAACCTCTGGCTGCCAGCTCTCGAGGCTGTCAGCTCAGCTAGTGTCTGTCCCTGCTGGCCCCTCTCTTAGTAGCCCTGGGCTTTCAGAGCTGGCTCCACTGGTGGCCAAAGGTGGGCCCTTCACTTGAAGTATGAGGACAATAGCAGCAGAAACAGAGCTGCATGTCTGGTGTGTGGGAGGCTGCCCTGCTGTGACTACTCAGTGTGTCTGTGCTGTTTCAGTCCCTCCTCACAGGCTACCCAGTCCTCTCCAAGACCCCAGTAACACCCCAGGCACCAAAGATGGTTTCCCCCCAGCCTGGAGGTGAGGTGGGGCCAGGGAAGGCAGCTGGGAGTGCTGCAAACTCCCTCGCCAAGGGCTCCCCGAAAGCAGCTCCGGCCGACAGCTTAAGCAGCGACAGCAGTGACTCTGACACAGATGACAACCAGGTGGCTGCAAACCACAAAGCAGGTGGGTCTCCTTTGGCAAGGTTGGGAATTGCTTGGCCCAGGAGCAAAGCCATGCTGGCATTGGGAGGGTGACACTGGGAAAGGTGTCACTGGGACGGGCCCTGTTCCCACTGTGTCTCTACCATTGAGCAACAGCATGGAGTGCTGCTGCCGTCTGCTGGCTTCCCTGGCCACAGCACAGCCTTCTCCCTCGACAGCCTGCTTGTGCTGGCTGCCTCCAAGGCTCAGTGCCTGTGCCTCTTCCAAGATGTGCTTTAACCACAGTAATTAACAGGAGCAGGTAGGGCTCTCCCTGGAGCCAGTGCACACTGCATTGCTGGCTTCTGTGGAAGGTTTTCAAACAGTGCCTGAAGAACATCTGCTGCACAGTGCTGGTATTCAAGCCTCCCGTTGGGCTGTGTGGGCTCTGCTGTGTGGAGAGCAGAGGAGGGGAGGCAACCTGTGGAGAAACAAAATGTTCCACCGTTTCCCTGGTTTGTTGGCAAATTATAAAACTTGGAGCTGGAAGCTGCTTCTGCTCTGGTGTGACCCTGGCACCTTCAGATGAACTCTGGCTTGCTGTAGAAGTTCAGATGGGTCTGTTGGTCCCTCGGGCACATCATGAAATTGTGCAAAGGGCTCTTGAGGAAGTCAGAACTACCTGTATATGGGCTTAAGAGGGCCTAGGGGCTCTGGGCTTGGCTATTGGTGGTGATTACACATGGCAGTGTGGGACCCCCTACCACCTTGGGATGTCCCCAACTTACTTGAGATGATGTCCTGAGGAAGGACTGTTAAACATGGGTGAGTTGGGCTCACCCATCTTGTCAAACAGCCAAAGCTGTTGTGGCTGTTGTCACCCACTTCAGGCTGAGGCATCTTTCTCTGACTGCTACAGATGCCAACAAGTTTAGCTTTTTTGGGGGGAGAAGAACTGGATGCTCTTCTTCATATGGATATTTCCATCCTCATGTGACTAGTCTGTGTGATGAATGCTCCCTGAGTTGTCATTTCTCTTTTGTCTGTTTCTGCAGAAAACAACCCCCCTTCAGGGCAGGAAGCTACAGAAGCCTCCAACAAAGAGAAGGTGGCAGGAAAAACAGAGCCAGATCATGCCAGCCTCAAAGCTTCCTCACTGAGGAAAACCCTGGCAATGAAAGAGAACAGTGTTGGTGCAACAGGAGTGCAAGTGACCCCAGCATCATCACATACCCTGCTCTCCGTCCCACAGTCACAGCAGCCAAGCTCAGGGAGTGAAACTGAGGTCACCACTGCTGCCAGCATCCCTGCAGTGCAGACAGTGGAGGGGTCAGAAGTGAAGAAGAAGAAAAAGGAGAAAAAGAAGAAAAAAGAAAAGGAGAAGAAGAAAGCCAACTCCACAGCAGACAAGGCTGCGAAAACACCCAAGAGCAAAGACAAAGAGAACAAGAAGCAGAAAACATCTCAGAAGCGGAAGCTGACAGGAGAGGATGGGGCTGAGGGGCAGCCCAAGGAGAAGAAACGGAAAGGGCAAGCTAATGAAGAGGAACCCAAAAAGAAAAGGAAGAAAGCAGATGGTGACCTGGAAAAGGTGGCAGGCAGCAAGGAAAAGAAAAAAGCAGCTAAAAGTAAGCATCTTACCCTTGGGGCCTAGTTTGCAATAGGTACTTGCAGCTGATGCACCTTCAGCCTCTGGTGCAGGGCCTTGCAAATAGCACCCACTTTCCCATTGGCTTCCTGCTTGGCTGCTTCCCTCGTGGAATCAGTCATGTGGCTTGAAAAAGGCCTCTAAGTTCATTAAGTCCAACCATTAACCCAGGCCCATCCCCAAATCACGTCCCCACACACCATATCTACACATCTTTTAAATGTCTCCAAGGTTGGTGACCACACTGCTGCCCTGGACAGCCTGTTCCAGTGTTTGACAACTCTTTCAGTGAAGAAATTTTTTCTGATATTCAACCTAAACTTCCCCTAGCTCAACTTGAGGCTGTTTCCTTGTGTGCCGTCGCTTTTGACCCTCCTACAGCTTCTTGTTCTGTAGTGCCCTGCTCTCTGCCCTAAACCAAAGGCCATTTTTTTTTCTTTGCAGTGCAGCCTGTATTTGCAAATCCCTCTATTTGCAAATCAGAGCTGGTTTTGTGCTGGATCTGGTAGGCTTTAAAGAAAAAGGGGGGGAGTGGATGTGGATTGGCTGCTGGGCCAGCTCTGATGGTGTTTCTGTTGTGCTGAAATGCAGCCCTTATTTTTTGGAGGAGACAGATTTGTCTATTGGCTCCTATGTGAGCTGTTTAACAGGGATGAGTGGAGCCTCTTGAGCAGTTGTGCTGAGCTGAACCTCATGTCCACCCTATGTTAGCAGCTCCCCTGGCTCTCATTTCTGGCATGTGCCCATCTACTCCAGCCCTGAAGCAGTTCCTTGGAGCAGGTGGGGAGCAGGAGGTGGAAAGAAGGGAATTCTATATAATTCCACCCATATGTGTGGACAGATGGTGAGATCAAGCTGCTCTGGCTCAGGGGCATTAGGGAAACATCCCTGGGTGCTGCTGCCTGTGGGCAAGAGCTCTGCTTTCACCCAGTTCCTGCTCTGGAAATTTTGCTCAGGTTTGGATGTGATTGAAAACTTACTGGAGATGCTCATACCAGTATATGCTCCCTCTCAGAGGCTGACAATACCAGAGTCCCTCTCTTAATTGGCTTTTCTTTCCCACTCCTAGAAAAGAAGCCTGAAAAAGAAAAGAAGAAGACTGAAAAAGAAAAGAAGACAACTGAAAAAGAAAAGAAGAAGAGCAAAAAGGCACCTTTGGAAGAGGTGCTTGTAGCAGATGGCTCTGCTGAGGTTCACAAGAAGAAAAAGAAGGTATGTACAACACCCTGGGCTGTGGTGCTCATCCCAGGAGAAGTGCCAGGCTGGAGAAGGAACAGAGCCATATCCTGGCCGTGCTAGCAGTACAGGGAAGCCTACAGTTCACTGTGGCCAGTCTTAAGACACCCTGACCTTTGGTTGGGATTAGAGTGACTCAAAGGGCTTGTTTCTGTATTGCTGCCCTAGGAGATTCCTTTCCCTGGACTGGTCAGACCCAGGGACTCTTTTGGTGGCAAAGGACTTTGTCCTGTCTAAGGAGTACCTGCTGCTCTCCAGCTGTGTGTTCATCTCATTCTCAGCAGAAGCTGGAGTTCCTGGGGGCTTGGCAGGCTTCTGCATCCCATCCCAGTGGCTTGAAGGGGTGACAGAGGGAGACTATAGGGTGTTCCTTGTGGTGGCTGCCACCTCTACAGGGACATATCCAGGAAGCCTCTGTGGCTTTTCTGGGTCCTTCATGCCCGTGGTGCAAATGATACTGATGTATTTTTTTCCCCTTTCCATTTTAGAAGAAGAAAGGAGCTGAGCCTGAAGGATTGTGAGAAGGTACAAGGCCTGTGGGGACTGGCCATTGGTACCCTGAGCGGCATAACCTTGGCCACATTCAGAACTCCTGGGCCAGTTTTGGGAAAACAATGTGCCCTCTGAGAGCTCACTGAGCCAGCCTGGCTTGGGATCAGAGGGCCAGGGAGTGGAGCAGTGTGAGGAATGTCGTGCAGCCGTGTGCTGGCTTCTCTGGATGTGTCTGACCTCAACTCTTTAGCTGCTGAGAACCAGATGTCCAGCCCGGGTGTTGCTGACCTCTGTCACCAGCAGAGATGAGCGGCCTCTGGCAGTGTCTGTCCGTCCCTGCTGACCACAGGGAGCTTGGAAAAGTGATGGGGATTAGATGGTGATGTTGTAGCCACCTGGAAGTGGACCAGACGCCTCTGCCCATGCTCTGCTCAGCTGTAAGGCTGTTCTCCTCCTCCCCATCCCTAACTTTTAACTCCTCTCCCCAAAGGTACCGCATTCCTGTGATTAAAGATTTATGGGTGAAGATGAAAGAGAAGAGAGGAAAAGGAAGCTCACCTGAAGAATCCCAACTTGTTTTTAAATAATAATTTATAACTTCTTTTAACTGAGTTTTAGAGCAGAGCTGTGTAACTTTCTGCCTCTTCCTGCCCTGCTGAGGCCCAGAGATGTGTTTTTAGTCCCTCCAGATGGAATGGAACTGGAGGAGGCAGTTTGACCAGAGCAGAGCATAAACTGCTTTTCCTTTCATTGATACCCAGCCATCCCTTTCTCTTACCACAGAGCTATATTTTTGAGAAAAACTTTTACCTTTTTCCCCTCCTCCTGTGATTTGTGGTGTCAGTCCTTTTGCTACTACAAAGAAAGCTCTTGAGTTTCCTTTTTATTCTAACACTGACAGTGGTCCCTGGAGTTGCACTGAACTGTTGTGTCCAGCAGCTGTTCTCAGCCAAGGCAGAATCAGTTTTTGTGGGTTTTTTTTAATGAAATACAAAATAAAAACCAACAAACAGGTTTTGCTTCAGCTTCTTTCAGGGGAGGCCAAGGCTGGCTGGCTCTGGCAGATGTTGTGGGTGGGAGAGCAGAGCCCAGTGTCTGCCTGTCTGGGGCAGGGGGACCTCAGGGTACAAGTGAAATCAAACAAGGGATGGGCCAGGAATGGGACAAGGAACACAGCCAATCCTGGGTGGAGATACAGCTGTCCAAGTGCCTGCAGAGATTTTTCTTTATCTCTTTTTTTTTTTTTTTTTTTTTTTTTTTTTTGTTGTTGTTGTTGTTGTTGTTGTTGTTGTTGTTGTTAAGTTTCATTTATTTATAACCTTGGACAGCTGCAAACAGCACGCAGAGCCCTGCTGGAGTTGCTTACAAGGCTTTCTTATTCAAAAGTTTATTTGAGATTATTAGCTTGTGAGATAATTTATAAAGGAACAATCAGATATATTGAGGAAAATTAGAAGCCCCTCTGCCCATGGTTACCCACTGCTGCAGCTGTAGGCAAATCTCTATGTACAAATCCAAGCAACCACAATAAAAACCCATTACTCCAGTAATCTAACATGGCTCCAGCCTACAGGGAAAAGAAGAAGCTGGTGGGGGTTATTTTGCTGCCTTTAATATTTGTTCATGTAAGGAAGCTTAAGTTCTTCAGCAGGGGTGAGCTGTACTGCTGCCTGGGTGCTGTTGGAGGTTGAGCCAGAGAACAGGATTTATGGATCTGACGTGGCTGAAATAATTTTCCAGCCTGTTCTGCCCACCCTCTGAGGGGACTCTTTGTCTGATGGTGGTGGCAGCTTAGCCCTGGCTGATGTTCTGCAGTAGGGGAAGGGTGCCAAGGGATGCCTACTGTTAACTGCCTTGGAAAAGCAATGTAAGAGCAGAAAAGAAATAGAGGAAAAAAAATAAGGTAGGAGCTGAAGAGGCAGGGATGCTGAAGGCAACTGCTGGCATCCTCTTCTACTCATCTGTGGGGGAACAAGAGGAGGTAGTCAGTAAAACAGCTCAAGGACTTCCCAAAACTCCTCTCCCTCCTTCCCCCTCCCCAGCAGTCCCCAGGACTCTGGGGACACTTGGACACTCACCTTTGCCTGCATTCAGCTTACACGTCCACCCCGGAGAATATCATCTCCTCTGGACCTGTGGTGGAAGCGGCAGCGCTGGGAGCAGCAGTGCCTGCAAAGGGAGGGCAGGATGTGGGTGCTGGACCCCAGGGCTGCCCCATCACTCACCCCCATCCCTCTGCAGGGGAGAGCCTGCACCCACTGCTGAGAGGGGGGCAAGGGGGGCTCATGGAAAACCCTGACTGCACACCTCAGCTCCAGCTGCCTGTGGGGGGCTGTGGGTTTTGGAGTCCTCTCCAGCCTTAACATACTGGCACTGGATGGGTGAGGGGTGTTTCCTGCAGCCTAGATTCCTCTCCTCTCCTCTCCTCTCCTCTCCTCTCCTCTCCTCTCCTCTCCTCTCTCCTCTCTCCTCTCTCCTCTCTCCTCTCTCCTCTCTCCTCTCTCCTCTCTCCTCTCTCCTCTCCATCCCCTCCCTGGCAACCTACCAGGGCAGTCCAGCTTTCCCCGAGTCTCAGTGCCCTCAATCTTGGTGCCGTTTTTGTAGGAGCACCAGCAGAAGCCAGTGGAGAAATGGCACTGCTTGGGCAGGTAGTCGCCGTTCTTATCACACTGTGGGTGGAAGCGGCCCAGCTGGTCATCCCCAAAAGTGGCCTCTGCTTGGCACTTAGTTTGCACTAGGGCAACAGAAACAGAGGGGACACTGTCAGCCCCTCAGGCCCTTCCCCTCAGCAGGAGATTCCATCCAGAAACAGTTAAAGGTGAACAAGCCCCTGCTCAGTGACCTTTCTGAAGCTCTTGGGCTAACCAGGGATGGAGGATTTGGGGTGGGGCTCCAGCTGTTAAGCCTTTTGTTCACCCCAAATGCCCCACAGGCAGTGGGCAGAGATGCTCTGTGATGTCCTAACAGCCATGAAACAGGGGCTCCCCACAGAACAAATAGGTCCATGACTGGAGGAAGGGCTTGGTTCTCTGTGGGATGCCCCATGCCAACATCCCCCTGACCCTACCCAGCTCTGCAGTTCCATCACCAATACCTTTCTCTGCTGGGATTGCCTTTTGGTCCTCCGACTTGGCATTCTTGGCCATCTCAAACAGCAGCCACTTGTGCAGCCAGGACTCAAAGGACTGCAATGAGAGGGTCCAGCACTTTAGTGGGCATGAGGGGAGTTCACCCCAGGGGAGCCATGTCATGAGCTCTGGCTTGGACAGGGAAGGTGGTGAACACCATCCCCTTCCTTGCGGCAGGAGCGTGTCAAGTCTGACTAAAGCCAGACTTTATCCTGGTGGGGATAACCCAGTCCCTCCCCAAAGCACTCCTGGACAGAAGGCAGGTGGGACAGCATGACAGTGACAAGCACTGACCTTCCAGTCCACATGAGTCATGGTGCTCCTCAGCTTCTTCAGGTTGTCCATCAGGTTGTCCTTCATCTCCGGGAACATCTTGCTGGGGTCTGCTTGCTGCAGAGCAACAACCACAGTGAGGGCAAAGAAAAATGAGGTGGGGGTTGGAGTTCTGCTGGTATCAGCCAGACATGCTGCAGGAGGTCAGGAGCTCCCACCAGCTCTGAGCATCCCAAGAGACCCCAGACCAGTGCAGGAGGCAGCTGTGGGGTGGGGGTGGAGCAGGGGACCTTACCAGCAGCAGGTGCTTCACTTGGTCCTCGGTTTTGTTGCTAGCAGGAGCATTGACCTCAAGAGAAAAGGCAAAGGGGCAGTATGAGCATGGCAGCAAGACCTGAGGGCAGCAGGCAGTGCCAAGCAGTGATGGATCTCTCTTACAAAAAGGTCTCCAAAGGGTGCAGGATGCAGGACGCTCATGACCAGGGGCGGGCTTGCCTTGGCCATCTTCATCTTATTCACTGGCTTGGCATCTGCGGAGGAAGGAGAACTGTGAGGGGCACCAGCCGGGGTGGGTGGTCCAGGAGAGTTCAGGAGGGATTCATCCCTTCTCCCCCTCCACCTCCCACTACTCTGGTGTCCGTAGGGCTACTGACTGGCAGGCATCTTCCTCTGCAGAGCCTCCAGCTGCAGGTTCTGCGAGGTCTTGGTCAGCTTGCTGATCTGCTCGCTCTGCTGGTACACGAAGTAGACGGTGACAGCCTGGCCGGCGATGAGCAGGGCCACCAGGATGGAGACCGTGGAGAAGGCGGCTTTGCGCCTCAGCCCAGACCTTCGGGACACAGACAGGGAGCTCAGCCAACCACCGGCAGCAGGAGGTGACATTCTACTGTCACCCCCTCCCGGCCCCAGACACTCCTGGTTTGCAGCCAGACAAATGCAAATTCCCTCATCGCCGAGAGCAGAAGTGAAACCTCAGTAGGAGCTTCACGCCCCCACACCGGGAACCGAAACCTACTGTGGGGGCGGGGCGAAGAGGGGGCACGGGAGGGGGACCGAAGGGCACGTGGGTAGGGACAGGGCGCTGCCTGGGGATTTTGGGGAACAGCATCACTCTGGGCATCGCCTTTTGCGGGTTGATGAAGCCACTCGGAATCTCGCCGGTCCATGGGCAGAGGAACACGATTCACGGGATGTTGGACTGCACTCAATTTTTTAAAATGTAGTGCCAGATCCTGCTCCGCTGGGTGCAAGTGGCATTGTCGGGGTGCAGCGGTGCCTCCGCTGCCCGGGGAGGAGCGGACTCTGCCCGGCCAAGGGACAAGTCTCGAACGGGACGCGCTGCACGGGCGTCTGCCTGGTGACTGGTGACGTCATCGCTCCAGGCATTCTGATTGGCCGAAAGTTTTGGGTGGGGGGGTGTCCCCCCTGCGGCGGTTGGGACTTAGGGATGAGTTGGAACATGGGGGAGCAGCCCCACAAAGCCACTTGGGTCCAGGGTCCGCTCCTGCCCCATGGCCACGTCATCAGCCTGCCTGATCCCACAGCCTACTTCCCACAAAGCTGCTTCCCCCGGAGCTTCAAGCCACGGATCTCTGCCCCACCCTGTGAGCCTGGCCACCCCATCGCCATGCCTTGTCCCCGA
>VZSR01000479.1:7872144-7909879 GCA_013398615.1 Brachypodius melanocephalos
CCAGCAGTGGCACCTCTGGGTGTCCCCAACACTGAGCACACCGCTGCCGCGGTCAGAGATGAGGTCCCGCTGCTCCTCAGCCATGGCTCCTCTGGGCTTCCCGAAGGCAATGAGCTCTCCCGAAGGCAATGAACTCTCTCAGAGAGGCTTCTGGAAATACCCTCGAGTCCCCACCCTGCCCTGACACCCCGGGGGGGGAAGCAAAAAAAAAAGTCCTATTGGCTGCTGGCGCTAGCATCACTTGTTGTCAGGCAGACCTCTGCTCCAGAGATCTCCAGTCCAGAGATGATGCTGGACAGAGTCATGAGCTCCAAGGCTGCTCACTGGGGCTTCACTGCCCACCCCACGGCACGGGCAGGTCACGGTGCCCAGCCTGGGGACAGTGGTGCCATAGGCCCAGAGGCTCTGGTCGCCCTGGGGGGCCAGGAGGTGAGGAAAGGGAGGTGGCAGTGGGATGGAGGAGGTGAGGAAGGAAGTGGGGTGCAGAGCTGGGACACAGGGGTAGGACACCATGGGGAGGACCCCCCACAGCCAAACCTGAGCAGGACCTTCCGTGGGGACACAGTGGCAGGATACACCCCTCCCCCCGGCCCCCTCCCCTGCTGCTGGGGAAAAGCTGCACCTGGGGTCAAGCCCCTCCTCGAGGATCACTTTGGACCGTCCCTGTGTGGGGGTTCTTGGCCAGCACTTCTCAGGCTGAGGGGGCAATGACTAAAGGATCAAGGGCTCTCAAGCCCTCCTTCCTTGTGGCACTACCTTCTTTGCTTTTGCCTGCCTGCAGGAACTTCCAGAGGCTGAACCCCCAAAGCCAAGAGAGGAGGAACAGCCCCTTAAGGTGAGTGACCCCAAAGCACCAGTGGGAATGGGGCAATGAGGGTCTCCAGCCCCCCACCCCCCCCAGCCCTGCAAATGCTTCATGGGCAGGGGCAGCCATCCACCCCGTAATGCTGGTTTTTGGTGGTTTTACACAATGTCCCAGAGCAGCCCAGGGGTAACACACCCCGATGGACATGCTGGGCTGAGGGTCACACTGAGCCCAGCACCAAGATGGCTCCAGCGTCAGGACTCACCTTGACCATGGCCAGAGTTCAGCCAAAAGTGAAACTGGGAATGTGAAATTAAAAGTGCTACCTAACCCCACCCAACCAGGCACCACTGGTTACCGGCAAACCCACTGGGGCGAGCAGGGACATGTTGTTTCAGGGACTCCATTTCTTTTCCTGATTCAGTCCTGAGCCTCCCAGCTGCCAGGACAGCCCTGGGAGAGCAAAGGGATTATTTCAGAGCACTTACAGGAAGTTGGGCAGGGTCTCCTGGCAGATGCTGTTCCTGGAGAAAGGTGGTGGGACAATGCTGCTGCTTTCCAGGTGG
Organism: Brachypodius melanocephalos; assembly: GCA_013398615.1. Lineage (NCBI taxonomy): Eukaryota > Metazoa > Chordata > Aves > Passeriformes > Pycnonotidae > Brachypodius > Brachypodius melanocephalos. Next base: position 7,873,516 of record VZSR01000479.1, read on the forward strand.
GAAACTGCAACACAGGGGGATGGTTTTGGTGCCTAGAGTCTGGTCCCAACCCTGCAACCCAGCTGAGAAAGCACTGGGGACACAGGGGTTCATACAACACCAGCCCAGGGATGTCCATCAGCCTCAGCCCAGGCCTGTAACAAAGCTGTATTCAGAAACTATCAGAGAGGTTTGAAAAGAAAATAAAAAGGGAGAGGAAATTGAGAGAAAAGCAAAGAAAGAGAAGTTTAAAAAAAAAGGAGAAGAAAAAAGAGGGGGGAAGTAAAGAACATAAAAGCCTTCCATACATTTTTTGTCTCTCCCCTCACGGGCACTGGGACTTTTGGGAGACCCACAGGTTTTCCTCACAGCCCCAGCCCCCACTCAGCTCCTCGTTTTGGGCCCACAATCCCTGCCTCGAGGTCATGCTCCTGGTGCATTCAGTGACCAGCATCAGCCATAAGGGGAACCAGAGAAAATCTCATGAGGAACTTCACAAACAAAACCCCAGCAATTCCATGGAGCTGGGCTGGCTCTGCAAACCACAAACGTGGGTGATAGCCTGGGGGTGGGGAACAGCCCCTTCCCTGGCAGGCTGGGCCCCTTGAGCCCCAGCCTGGAGGGGAGGACTGTCAGCCCTAAGTCAGCCTCTGCTCCACACACCGACATTCCCAGTCAACTCTTCAGTGCTTCACACACAACTTTCTGCCAGGCTTTGACACACACTGTGTTCTCAGTCTGTGAATTGATTTTCCAGAGAAGACACAGACACTTTCAGAGAGCCGATTCCATCCTATGTCAGCCTCCTCACTCTCCCCTCACCTGCGGCTGGCAATGAATTGTCACCACCCTGTTACCCCAAGGCTTTGTATTTGGTGCTGCCCATCAAAAACTTCACAAGTCTATTTTGGGGATAAAAAGCCATCTGGAGCAAGGAGTGATTTCAGGACTCTGATGAGGACCAGGCTAGCAGAGCAATTATTTCAGGCAGTGAAGTGGAATAACCCAGCAGGCACTCACAGGAAGCCATTCATCAGCAGCTGGGCCTCATCTCGCAGCTCTCAGCCCCTAAACCCTGCACAAAGGTTCGAGGAACAGACCCACATTTTCCACCCTCCCTGAGGTGACACCCTCAAGAGCACAGGATCTCTGCCCTGAGCAAACCTGAGGGAAAGCCTGAGCCACAGGGCTCAGCAGTGACCACTAACTGTGTCTGGGTATGGAGCACAGCCCCCAAACAGCCCCATGCCCCCCACAGGATCAGCATCCCTACCAGGGTGACACAGGGTGGGCAAGCAAGGGTGGGCAGGCACAGCATCCCCCACCCATGCAGCCCAGAAGCCATCACCCAGCTACAGCTACAGGGGGGTGCAGGTGATTCAGTTCCTCACTAAATCACCGAAGACAAGCCAGTTGAGTCAGACCAGGGACTGTCAAGAGCCAGGAGACCCATCCATGCCACTCTCACAGGAGGGCCTTTCCCTCCCTCCAGAAAGCCCCAGGACACGAGCCAGGGAGCTGCCTTGTGCTGGGGCTTTGGTTTCTCTTCCTCATTCATCATTTCCTCTTTGGGGTTATGCATCAACACAGGAAGCTGCTTCAAAGACATCAGGTCGGCTGAGAAATCAAAGCAATTTTTGCCTTTAATTGTGCAGCGAGCCCAGGCAGCAGCCTGCTCATGGCACAGCACTGCCAGGGCAGCACTCGGCAGGGGCTGGGTGTACAATAACTTGGCTCAGCCAGCCCTGTGTGCACCTGCACGGCTCCAGCTCCAGGGGGACCATTCTGCTCCCTGACACCATCTACCAACACAGGAGGACAGTTGTCCTGAGGACAAACTGTCTTCCCACTAAAGACTGAGGCAAAGAAGGGGTTAAGCACTTCCTTCTCCTTATCTGCAGTTACTAAGTTCCCTCCCGCATCCAGAACAAAGGTTGGTCTTACCCTTCCTTTTGCCATATTTGTAAGAAAAAAAAAAAAAAAAATCATTATCCTTTGCAAAAGTTCAAACCGAGCTTTGGCCCCCCTAATTTTTCTACATGCCCTAGCAACCCCCTTAAATAATCTCCTGAGAGAGCTGACCCTGCTTCCAAAGATGATCCATTCTCCTTTTATTCCTAAGTTCCTTTGAAACCTCATTGCCCATCCAGGCTGTACATTGCCTCCTCAACATCTTTGGGCACACAGGGACAGTCTGTTCCTGTGCCCTCATAATCTCTGTTTTGAAGCACACCCACCTTGCCTGGACTCCTTTGAGGGCTGCTTCCCAAAGAACTCTCTGAATAAGTCTCCTAAAGAGGCCAGTCTGCCTTCCAGAAGTCCAATGGAAAAGTCTTACTGGTGCTCCTCCTGACTTCACCAAATATCAAGAACTCTGCCATTTCATGATCACTGTGCCCCAAACAGCCTCCAACCACCACAGCTTCCACCAGCCCACCTCTGTAAACAACAGGTCTAACACTGTCCCTCCCCTGGTGGGCTAACTCACAAAAAGTTGTCCTCCACGGTCTAAAAACTTCCCGTGTTTGAAGTTCCCAGCACATGACTGGTAGGTTAAAGTCACCCACAAGAACAAGGCCTGGTGATCCGGAAACATTCTGCTTGTAGAAAGATGAACTCCATACAGAGTACAACAACATTTAAAGTACAGTTAAACAGTGATCCGAATGGCAAATGGTGCATGTTTAAGACAGTAAGGGAAGTTTATTCTAACGTTTCCCATAGCCACATATAAAATAACAAATAAAACATTATGGCTGGGCCAAGGGAAATTCTGGCTTAGGAACAGACGCCCAGGCAGAAAGAGGACTTTTTCCACAGAAAGTGGAAGTGAAGCATTAAGCAATATTTTGCAAAAAATTCAGCAGCAGTTGCTCACTCCCAGTCCAGCTTTCTTTTCCAGGAGATGCAAAAGGTCATGATGCATTCTGAAAGCAGCTTTTGCTATATGAAGCCCAAGAGCCCTGTGGCTTTGGATCAGCCTGGTTCCTCTCCAAGCCAGAGGCCCAGCTCCAGAGCACAAGCCATCTGTGGATGGAATTAAACTGAAGTCCCTTGGCTTCTGAGCTCAACCCAGTAAGGAAACACAGAGCTAAACAGAGGTTTAAGAGAGCTTTAATAACAGAAGGTGCTGCGCTGTTACAGACGACGTCCACGGCGACCACCCTTCCTGCGAGTGCTGTCGGAGGGGATGGGGGTGACATCCTCTGCAGGGAGAAAATCCAGAACAGTTACCTTCAGAGGAACCCCCAAAAACCACCTGGGCACAGCCGTCACCCAACAACTCAGCACCTGGACACCACAGGAGCCACACATGTGCACAACGAACTCTCCATGGAGTGAAGGTATTTGGGAACTTGCCACAGGCTGGGTACCCAGGGCTTTAACACTTAGCAAGCAAAAATTCCCATCTCCCACCCTACTTAAATCAAGCAGCCACAGCATTTCAAAGGAAACGCAAGATGCTTGAATAATTTTCACCACAACTACCACCATTGCATCTTGTGACTTCCCCATGAAGTTCAGGACTCTCCCTACAACAGCTGGAGAACGCCATTATTACTGAATCACCGAGACCAACAAGGTATTTTTAGGTGATTGAACAGCCACGTGATATCAGAGGAGCAGCAGCATGCTGCTCCAAGCTGGGGTTTGCCCTGCACACAGAAACCTGAGTTCCAAGTACTGCTCTCATCACCTACTGGTGAATTGTCAATTCAAGGATCTGTTTACATGGAATCCTTTCATTGGTGCCATCTAAGCAACCATGAAGAACATCCCAAAGTAAAGACAAAGCAGCACAGATACCTACAAAGCTTGTTTCCCTAAACAATCCCTTTTTTTTCCACTCACCAATGCGGCCGATTTTCATGCCAGAGCGGGCCAGAGCTCTCAGGGCTGACTGGGCACCGGGTCCAGGAGTCTTGGTCCTGGAGAAGAGTCAGAACCAACAACTCCTTAAATGACTCAGAAGCTGAACACAGTTTACAAACAGCAATTCACCCTCAGCCTCCACAGCCATGCCCCCATCAGTGTCCCAGCCCTCCTGCTGTACCTGTTGCCTCCAGTTGCACGCAGTTTGATGTGCAGGGCAGTGATGCCCAGCTCCTTGCACCTCTGGGCCACGTCCTGGGCTGCCAGCATGGCTGCGTAGGGAGAGGACTCATCCCTGTCTGCCTTCACCTTCATCCCACCAGTCACACGGCAGATGGTTTCCCTACACAAGGAAAAGGTGATGTCAAGAGAAAGCCATTCCTTGTTCTTCCCCCAAACCAGCATCTAGGTAAAGTCAGAACCTATTATTTCCAGTGTTACCCGATCAATAAGCCACACAGTACCCTGAGCACCATCTTGGTCAGAAGAGCTCACCAAGCCACCCAGTTCATGTATATGCACCATGCATGAAGCTTGGCAGAAACTCAAGCATTTTGGTGGAACCTCTTGCCAAACCCAGTTTCAACTTTCACACCCAAAGGAGCTGGGTACTGCAGCATGGTGATGCCTGTCCCATACTCACTTGCCAGACAGATCGGTCACGTGGACGAAAGTGTCATTGAAGGAGGCAAAGATGTGGCAGACGCCAAACACATTCTCTCCTTCAGCAACCTGTGGTCCCAAGCTGATGACCTGCTCTTCCTTCTTCTCCTTGCCCTTACGAGGTGCCATTTCTGAACAAAAACAACAAAAGAGATGTATGAGCATTGGTAGTTTCTCAGCATTGCTAAAGAATTTTATAAAATTCCTGCTATTTCAACCTTTTATCAAGCAAGAAAAATGAGTTATCACTGTTGAAACACAAGCAAATTTCTTATAAGCCCCAGGATTCCCAGCTTTGGTGTATCCTAGCACACGGATCATCACCTACAGCTGTTTAGTGGAGTCTCTTCTGCTGCACTTTAATGGCAGCTGATGTCCCCAGGCCCCACCACAGCACTGAACAAGGGAGCTCCATTTCTTGATAGCAAGCAACACTGAGCATCCCCCCTCGTTTATATGGGTTTCTGGAAAGAAAATACCAACCCAAACAATTACTAGAGGCCCAGCACTGTCAGTAAGCCCTGATTCTGCAGACCTTTCGAGTACCAGCTTGAGTTCTTCCATATTATTGGTCTCCCAACCACATGTTTGGGACTAGCACAGCTAAGTCTCCTGCCCCTGACGGCGACACCCACCGATGGGAGACAACAGGAGCAGCACTCAGCTGTGCTCGATTTGATGGCCAGGGATCCTGTGCATCCGCTCTCAAGCACAGAAGAACGGTTCCCTATTGCCCTCTCCTGCCAAACTCCTGCTACAGCCGGCGCTCTGCACAAGGCAAATATCCGGCCACTGCACCGAGGCAAACAACCCCAGCACAAGCCACGTTCATCCTCGGCGGTGCCCTCTCCACAAACAGCCCTGAGCACTCTAATATCAATTTACATCAGCGGCCACGCCGATAGCACCACGTCCCCTTCTCGACACATCCATGGCACACGGGCTCCACGGGCACCGCCGTCCCCAGCCCAGACAGGCCCACATGGCAGACGCAGCACACGCTGTACCGCCATCGAGCCATCGAGCTCCGAGCGACGAACGCGCCGCGTTTCACCGCGGCTCCGACCGCTCAAGGTCCGGGGAAGGGCCAGCCCGAGGCCCAGCACCCGCAGCCAGGCGCTCCACTACTCCAGCCCGCGGCTCTCCCGCGGCCCTTGGCCCCGCTCCGCCGAGCGCGCCTCCCCTGCGCCGAGCGCGCTGCCCCGCACGGCCCCGGTCCCGCGAGGGCGGGCGGCGGGCGCGGAAGCCGCGGCGAGGCGCGGGCGGGCGGATGGCGGCGGATGCGGCGCGGCCCGGACTCACCTGCCCGTCTGCTCCGGCGGCTGCCGCGGAAAGGAAGCGGCGGGGTCAGGGGGCGTCGGTTTCCGCCTGACCCGGAAGGGGTGGCGGGAGGCGGTGTGTCCGCTGCCGCAGGCGGAGGGCTGTGTCCCGATCCCAATCCCGGTTCCTCCGGGCCGGGCCAAACCGTGACCGTCTCTCCCGAGCCTGAACCGGGCCGATCTCCCCAGGATGGCGCGGCCGCCTCTTCCCTCACACAATTCTCCCGCCGGCCCGACCTCCCCAAGATGGCGGCGGCCTGCCGCCCCGGGGTCCTCTCCAAGATGGCGGCGGGCGAGGGTGGATGTTCGCACTCCAGAAGGAGCCGGCCCGGGAGAGCTTTGGAAACGAACCGGGTTAAAAAACAACTGCAGGGAAATGGGTGTAATTCCAGCAAGCATCCTTCTTCCCCCAGGCTACGCCGCTGCAGTTGGCTCTGCCAGGCTCAGCTAGAGCCAGGCTGGGGCGCAGGCCTTTCCCCCTCGCTCCACTGTCGGGGCTGAGCACGGTGAGGGATCCTGGGGGTCTCCAGGCAGCTGCTTGTCCCTGCCCCGAGCTCAGGCGGGAGCCCTGCCTGCGAGGAGGAGTTTGGGAATTCACCCACAAGAGAATGTATGTGGTGGTTTAATATGTGTAAGCGGTGTATTTTCATCAAGGAGCTGATGGGAAAGGGTTCAGTCCCGGTGATTCTCTCAGGAGCTCTGGCAGCTGATGGGAGAAGCAGAGATGCAGCTGTAAACCATGAGCGATGGTACAGGAACACCTCCCTGATCAAGTTTGTTCCACCTCGACAAAGAGAATTTGTAAAATTCTCAAAAAATTTACAGAAGTTTGTAAATTTTTACATAAAGGTGGTCCAGCAAGGCAATATTTTCTGTTTCCAAGTGATTTAAAAAGTGCACAGGACAGTAAGGATGGGGAACACCAAAAACCTTCGTAACAGAGGCACAATGAAATTGAGTTTATATTGCTGATGAGGTGCTTCCTGGGCATGATCCCGTGCTGCTTCCAGTTGCTTCACCTGATGCTGAGCTGCCTCTGGGAAACAGAGAGCTCTGAGCCACATGGGGCTGGGGTGTGAGTGACAGATCAGGAGCACCCGTGGATCCCCACATGGGAACGCCTGACAGACCTTCAGATCTGTGCCCACAGCTGTGCTCAGAGCTGGGCTGATGGAAGAGAAACAGCTGGACAAGGGAGGCTCCTTATAACAGTGCTGCTAGTGAGGCTGCACAGTCCAAAGGTCTGAAAACATCTGCAGGGAGGGTCCAGCACCTCTGCTTGACTGATAGTATTTGGTGCTGGTGCTGTCAGAAACTTCTGCCTCCCTTCTCATGTCCACCACCTCCACAGCTGTGGGGTGCTACATGTTTTTAGGGTAGCATCCTCTTGCCCATATTGCCCATCCAGATTTCCCATACCTTTTCCTTTTTTCTGGCCAAGCATTCCAGGATGCAAACCTCTGGGCTGCCGCCAGGGAAAAGAAGTTTGTTCTTTAAGGCTCTCTGTCCCCCTGCGCCGCCCCCACCCGTGCTGGGATTTTTCTGCTCTCTGCTAAGGGATGCTACTGTAACCCCCGTCTTGACCCCGTGGAACACCTTCAGTTGCTCCCGTGTTTGATACACGTTTGCCACTGCATCAGGGATCCTCCTGTTTGAATATTGAAGAGAGGCTTTTAAAATACACGTTGGCAGATCTGCTGTAATTCCAGCCGGGAGCTCCAGTGACAGCGGCTGTGGCCTGATTTGGAGGAAAGGGGAAGGAAAGAGTCAGCAGCAGGGAGTGCTGCAGAGCTCAGCCTGTGTCAGGACATGTGTGCTGTGGGTGCCCTGTCTGAGGAGGAACCTGGGGACGGTGAGGGGTGCACAGGCAGGCAGGCAGGGTGGGTTTGTCCCCACGGAGCAATGCGTGCAGCGCTGCCTGTGACAATCCTCCAAGAGGACTGTACGAGCATATGGATATTCCCCTAGAACAGATGCAAGCCAGAGGCAAGGAAATGGACAGGCCTCCTTATGGGCAACGGGCTGAAAAAACCATATGAGCTGCTAAAAGAGTTAACCCACTGGTTCAAAATCCTGTGCTGCCTTCAGCCTCAGAGTTGCTGGGAGACAGACTGCTCCCGGTCCCTCCAGCCTCTGAGCAGGATGGAGCTTTCTCCACTCCCTGAGACCCATTCTTCCCTTTCACTTTGCCTTGCACTGGTTCTGGTGTGTCTGCAAGGGAGCTGCCTGCCCTGCAAAATGTTCCTGGGGCTTGAATGTCCTGCTGCTGAGAACAGCACTGAGAGCCTTCCCTGGCTGGGATGAGAAGGGAGGCACCCAGCAGGGGCTGCAAGGATTGCATCCTCCAGCCTGGCTGGGGAGGATGCTCAGGCCACTGTGGGGTCAGTGCCAGAGATGATGTGTATTTGCTTTGAGAAATCCCCCAGATTTAGTTCCTTAATGGGTAATTAACATTCCAGCTGCTCTTTGGTAATGGCCTCTCCAGCCCATGGGAAACCCACAGACATGGTGACGCTGCAGGCAGATTTCATAACTCATGCGGTGACTAAACAAAAAGGCCAGGCAAATGGGAGTGCTGCTCCTAACATCTCCTGTCGGGCTTTGGCCTTGGAGTAAACTGGTTCAGGCTGAGAGGGGTCAGTGGGAAGTGACTGGCCTGACCTGCAAAGGCCCCAGCTCCAGGCTTTCTACAGGAAGGAATTTTTGGTGCTCAGATATCACTCTTTCCATGGCTGTGACTTGCTCCCACGAGCCATGGACCAGTGGCCTTACTGGTGGCCTTGAAATGGAGACTGGAACTGGAAGAAGCCAAAATTCTCCCTGCAGCAGGCTGAACCCAACCTATCTGCCTGATACAGAGCAGGGCCTGCAGTTGAGGCTCTCTAACAGACTACTCAAGATGGCATCTCTCCTCTAACAGCCATGGCAAAAAGACATTCAGGGTCCCAAATATACCATTCACAGGTTTAAAAAAATGTCCAAAGTTTTCCATTTGCTTTTAAGGCCATTTTTAGTTTCAAGAAGGGCACTAGGTGCATGCACACATGCAAAATGCTGTGTCAGAAACAGGCATAAAAAGATTAAAACAAAAATCTCCAATGCTGAAGTTAAAGCACTTAAAGAGTTGGCAGAGACTTCAAGAGCAAGTTTCTGGACCTAATGAAGTTGGTGGAAGTGCTGCCATGGACTTCAAGGGGACCATAATGTGGCTGTAACTCAGTAGGGAGCTGGAAGTGTTGATTAATAAATTGGAAACAATGTGGAGGAAAGCCACTGAACTGCTTTCTGACAGATGTGCTGAAGAAGAGCCTGTAGTTTAAAGCACAGAGGAAAGGAATTGGTTTCCTTTGTGTTTGCAAACAGAAGACAGGCAAGAAAAAAAGCTACCTGATACTCATGTAAAATGGCAGAGCTGGTATTAATAAATCCCAGTGCCTTTCTGAGCAGCTGTTTCCAGTGAGTTTTTTTCTTAAAAAAAAATATTCACAAATGCCAGATCTAGAATTCAACAAATTCCTTTTTCTCAGAAGAAATTATTCAGTGGAAAACTTTACTGCTTGAGATTGTGGATTCTGCAGATTGTTCTTGGAGTTTGGTGTGTGCCTTTGATTACTCATTGCTGGCTTTTTGCTCAATGATTTGTGCATGAATCTCCTCTGGCAGAGGTTAGTATGGCCTCAGAATGCTGTTCCCAGGGGAGATACTTTTTTCAGGCTGAGTTTGCAAATCATTTTAGGCTGAAAAAAATAATCCCTTTAATACCCTTTACAGCAGTTCACAGTTGAAAAACTTGCTGTTTGTCCTCTTTTGTTTTCTGAGCTTTCAAGTAACTTTGGCATTTGCAAAATATTCAGGGATCTTCAGAGAAAATGCTTGTGAGGGAAGTGAAATGTTTAAGGATAAGAAGTCTTTGACTTCAGTGAACACTTAGAAAATTTGCAGCCATAATAGTCTGCCGTTCTTTGTGTCTCTTTCCCTACAATTTCCTTTCTTGTTTTCCTTTTGTTTATCTGCTTGTTCCATTTGATTGAAATTGCTTCCTCTTGTTCATTCGGAAGCTCTCCCAAAGTAGGCTGCCTAAACCAAACCCATCAAACCTTCTGCCACATCTCATCCCTGCGGGCTGGACATGAAACTTGTCCCCATGGGCTGGACACGAAACCTGACAGGGTTGTCTTAATGCACCACATCTCTTCTAACATGAGCTGTGAGACAGACCTGGGCGGCTCGTGTGGGTGATTAACTCTGGACCGGGGCGTGTCTCCACATGCCGGCACAGTCCCCAGTAGCCTCCGAGGGCAGGACAGGAGTGGAGCAGCTCATTTTCTCTCTCTCTGAGGAATGAAGGGAATTTAGTGTGTGTGCATGCAGGTTGGGGGCAGCCAGCCAGTAACTTGGATGTGGCCCTTGAGCTTATCTTGAAGTCAGGAAGGAAAAGATTAAATGATGTGATACCAGCACCCTGAAATGACACCTGGGTTCTGCAAAAGGGGGAGAGGCTGGGGACGACCTCAGGTTTGATGGGCTTTCAAAATCTGACACAAAGGGTGTGTGCACACTGGGGGAAGGATGAAAAGGGTCTGTATAGGAGCCTGACACCCCAGTTACACCAAACACACAGCCTGGGCCATACCCTTTGGACACCCCATCGTGCTCATCCCGGGAAGCAGTGGGAACGTGGGGGCCTGGTGGGAGCATCGCCGAACACGAGGATCATCACAGGCACCCCGGGCGCGGGGATCTGAGCCCTCCCGCCGGGGGATTATCGCCCGGCTCACGGTCACCCCGGAGGCCGGAGGGGGCGAGGAGCGGGGGGCTGCGCTGGGCAGGGCAGTGGGGCAGGGGCAGCCCCGAGCCCCGCGCTGCCCCCGGCGCTGCGGTCGGCGCTGTCCCAGCCCAGCCCCGTCTCCGGCCAAGGCTCGGAGCCCCGCGCGGCCCCCGGGGCGGTGCTGGCGGGGGGCGGCGGGGGCGGTGCCTGCCCGGGCGGCGGGCGGGACGCGCCGAGCGGGGCCGGGCCGGCGGAGCGGGCGGCGGCGGCCTGGCAGAGCGGAGGGGAGAGGAGCGGAGCGGGCCCGGCAGCGGCAGGTACGGCCCGAGCGGGGCGGCGGCGCAGACAAAGGGCGGGCGGGGGAGCGGGCGGGCGGCAGCGGGGGCTGGGGCCGCCGGGCCTCCACCGCCCCGGCCGGGCTGCGCCGGGGACCGGGCCCGGCGGCTCCTCCCGTCCCCCGGGAACGGCGGCACCCCCCGCTCGTCCCCGCGGCTGAACGGCACGGTGCCCTCGGGAGGAGCCGGCCCTGGTGGAGCGGCGCTCCGGAGGGGAGCCCTCCGCCCCGAGCCGTCCCGCGGCCCCGCCAGGCCGAGGGGGTCTCGCCGCACGGGGCTCGGAGGAGGCGGCGAGGCCGCGCCGTGCCCGGGGGTGCCGTGGCCCCGTCGCTCCCGGGCACCGCCGAGGAGCAGCCGAGGCCAAGCTGCAGCACGGCGCCAGGCGCGGGGTGCGAGGCCTGGGGCGGCCCCGCTCCCGAGGAGTGCGAGTGGTGGTAACTAAAATCTGCAGGACCAGAACAGCCAGGGCACCTGGAGGTGCACACCTTGTGCATGGCATGGCTTGCCCAGCCTGGCTGGCGTTCCTGTGGAGCACCTCACCACCCACTCTGGAAGAGGTCCTGGCATTTTCTCTGCCATTGGTGAGCTCCTGGGCCTCTCGTGCATAGCTGTGTGTATTATCTCCCAAAGACTTTTTGGTTTGCCTCCACTACCGCACAGGCAGGCTGTCCCCTACAGATAGAGGCAGCCTCTGATGCCTGGTGGCACAGAAGCCACACCAGCTTGGGCCACCTTTGGCATCACCTGGAAGACTTTGCTTCCCGTCGAGGCTGTTGCTCCCTCCCAGTACTGCAGTCATATCCCAGCACCGGGACTCTCCCATCCCGTGATATCAGCCAGCTGCTGCCACAGAACACCATGGGGATGATTGTCTTCCCACTAACGGTGCTTGTAGGGTTGGGAAACAGGCGCCTTGCAGTGCCCCTTTGTCACCGGCAGCCTTGGAACAGCAGCTCTTCCTGCAGCAAAGCAGCATCTTTGTTAACTCACATCTCGAGAGTGATTTTTACTGGGGCTGGGCTGGTGAAGATGGGGAGGTGAGCAGCCCTGTGCCTGCTGCCCTCGGCTGCACATGGGGACCACAGCTGAGGAAGCTGTCCTTTTCCAAATAAAACAACCAGGACAGATTCAATAGGAAATAAGTTCCTCTCTTCTGAGTGAACTTGCCGTGGGTGGAGAAGAAGGAAATTAAACAATAGAAAAAACGTGCAGAACTTGATATGGCAGGAAAATAAACCCCAGTGCTTCTGGCAGAATGGCCAAGCATCTTCCCTTTGCCTGTGTCAGTGTTCATTTTGGACAAGCACAGTGAAGGCAAAGTTCATGTTTCCCAGTGCCCCTCCATGACTGTGGCATCCATGTTTGGGTACAGGGAAGCCAGGACCTCCCCATGCCACCCGTCAGGGTCACCTCGCCCAGCCCCGGTACATGTCATGACACCCCACCAGCTGCAGCCCCCAAATTTTCCCCTTCCAACCTGAAGCTGTTGGCACAGGACACAGATACTGGTATGGAAGCTGACACACAAAGCCCTTCCCGCTTCCTGTGCCTTTGGGAAGCAGGTGGGTCTGGTATGATTTTGTTTGGATGGGGTTGGAAAATCCATCCCACCAACATACAGGCAAACAGACTTTTCCTGACAGGTTATTTTGGGTTTCCCCCCCTTCTCTGCCAGTACTGTAGAACAGAACATGTTTAATATTACACTGTTGGTGGTAATTTAAACTGAAGGAAGAAGACACCTCATAAGTCAAAAGCCAGGCTGGAATGAAGAGGGGATGATTAATATTTTCTTCAGTAGCATATCATGATGAAGTATGGTACAGCCAAGTGTGTCACTGCTGCAGAGTGTCACCATCAGCACCCGCCTGTCTCCTTCCACAGGCTTTTACAAGCGGGTTTGATTTTGGGATATCTCTGGGTGCTGGGCTGAGGATGGAGGGCTGTGGTCCCACCATCTTGACCAGCTTCTGACTGCATGCTGGAGATGGAGCTACTCTCTTGGCTCTTTTTACTCTGGGGCAGAGTCATGGAGGGTTTTGCTTAAAAAGGCTGGGGCTTTTTTCTATCATTCCACCTTCTAGATGTACCTTAATGAGTTGTGGTTTTATTTTTTGGCTTTGAGGTAGAGCTTGCCAGAATAAAGTTAGGACTCAAGACAAGAGAAGCAAGATACCAAGTTCCTACATCTTGTGTTTGCTTCATGGCCTCAGAGGGCAGGGGCTTCCAGTCTGTCTCACTGGTGTTTCCAACCCTTCCAACTTCAGGACCTCATGACAGCCCTTGACTTCTCTGTGTGATTTTGGCTGAGGTGGTGGTGTTGCTTTGTGCCATTGTCACGTGTATGTTGGTGGTATTGGAACTTGACACAGGGGCAGGAGGACCTGGGTGGAGGGAAAATGGGATGCTGCTTTCTTGGAGATCATCTTAACTTTGACACCTGCCAACCTTGGGGGCTGTGACCAGTCTGCAGGTGCCAGTGGGAGATGGTGCCCCCTGTGCCCACTCTATGCCTGTCCCCAGGTGTGGAGGAGCAGGACAGCCCCTGTTTCAGACCCCTGGAAGGGCTGGAGTCACACCCTGCAGACACGGAGAATTGGTGGCCTGTAGCTTATGATTCATGTTGTTTTTTATGATTCATGTTTTGTCCCTGCAAAAGCCACCGAATGTAATGGCAGAGCTTGCAGAAGACTGATCAATATTGAGCTATAAATCCCATGTGTGACTGCAACCAGCAGCCAGGGGGCTGGGATTGGGAGCACCTTGGTTCCCACATCCTCCCCAAAACCAGCAGGACCTTGCTGCAGCCTTTTGTCCCTGGAAGGGGACAGGATCCTCTGCACTACCTTCAGGTGGCACAAGCCTTCCTAAAGGGGTTTAGGAAGGTTAACAGATCCCTAAATGGGTGGTATCCCCAGGGGGACTGCCCTGGTATTTATGGTGGGCATGTCCTGAGTTCAGCCCTGCTACTGATTTGGTCAAAGCTGTGGAAATGGAGATTATCTTGGAGAGATCAAGACTCTTTTTTCTGGGACCTCTGCCCTGTTGTCCTGCTTTTGCCAGGGAACCAGAAATATCTTGGAATTTAAATTCACTGATGTAAAGCAGCTCCTGTCTGTGAGCTTGGGCATGTTGAGGGTTGGATGTACAGTGAGGGATGTCCAGCTCAGCTCCCTCTGCCACACAGGGAGATGCGTTTCACCCCAAAGCTCTGGGTTTGCTTAGGAAGGATCACAGCCCCTAGGATGTTGCTGCTCCTTGGGGGAGCCTACTGCTCTCCTGGCTCTGCTTCCCATCTCTTGGCAAAACCCAGATACCTTCTACCTACTTGTCAGCACTCCACCAAGTATTTCCCTTCCCAACATTGTCTACATCTTCATGGCCTTGTACAGCCCTGCAGCCCCAGGGCTTGGAGCTCTTAAAGAAAGGGGATGCATTAAAAAGTGTTAACCGCACAGTCCTGAAGCATGGCTGTGAGTGCTGTCAGTGTCTGGACACTTGGCTCAGGCCATTTTCAGTCTCCTGCATCAGTCTTAATCCATCCCTTGCTGTGCTGGTACACTGCTGGTCTCATGGATTTATGTTGGAGAGTGAGATTGAGGCCAGGAGGGAAGGAGTTGGTGCAGGTGGGGCATGACAGGTTGGTTCCTCAAGCATTTGCTTGCCTTGGAGCCCCTGCAGAGGAGAAGGAGAGGACAGGGCTGATGCTGGAGCAGGTAAACCAAAGCAACATACTTCTCCTGGACATGCCATTAGGTTCCTGCAGCCTCAGACCTGGATCTGGAAATAGGAGAGGCAAGAGGCTGCTCAAATGCCAGCAGCTGTGCTTGTTAGAAGCAAGTGTGGCCTTTGCCAGTGCTGTTCTAGGGGGTGAAAACAAATTTTCAAACAAATCTTGCAAGTGTCCCTTGCGGTCTGTGCCTGTTCCTGCTCCCTGTGTTTATCCTGGGCTCCTGAGCCTTGCAGCCTCTGGTACATTTTAAGGGTAACAAAGTTTACATGCAGAGGTAATGTCTTTTATTAGCCTAACTAATACCTTTAGGAAAAAACAGATGTGCTCTTGGGCCTGAGAAATGCCTGTGCGGCCAAAATGTGTCGCTTGTTCCAACTGTGTGCATTGGTCTAATAAAAGATCTGATCTCCAGCCTGTCCCGGCCATGACCTTGGAGCACGCTGGCCCTGGAAGCGTCCTGCCTGTGCGTCAGTGTATGCTGCCCAGCCCTTCCCAAAGGACCTGTCACCCCGGGAGCCATGGCAGGAACACACCCACGGCACGGCAGGGGCTGCTCTGACTTCTGATTCAACATTGGCTGCCAGCACCTGGCCCTGCGGGTGCTTTGGGCTGCTGGCAGTGTCTGTCCTGACAGAATGCAGGGAAGGGGAGGTCAGAGGCTGCTCAGCAGAGCACTGGGGCATCAGGCAGGATGGATGTGGTCTGACAGGAGCATCCCGGGGAGTTCCTGGGAGGAGGGAGCAGCTCCATCCTTGCAGGGATTTCTCTGGAATGTGGGCACTGGCAGGGAGTGGGTTGCTCTGTGTGAGCTGCTTCACGATGTGGTTTTATGGATTCTGCTTTGCGAAAGTGCTGGTTTGGGGCCAGGTTAGCACTCGCAGGGCTGCCTGTGCTCCCCAGAACAGCTGGCAGTGCTGTGGCAGGATGGCTCTGCTCTCCTACCAGCTTGGGAAGCTGTCAAGCAAAGGAAGCAGCTGACCCATCCCGTGGGGCTTGCAGTGCTGCCGTGGCTGAGCACAGGGAATTGCTGCTGCCCCATAGCTCTCTGAGATCCAATGCCACTCTCACACTCATGGCAGGACCAGCATCTCTGCAGGGAAAGTCTGGACAAGCCAAGTGTCAGAGGCAGCAAAAGGTGGCATCGAGAGGCTTTCAGTGGGTTTTTTTGCATAGTAGTCCTCGTGCGACCTGCTTTTGAGAGGGCAGGCTGCCACTCCAGTGAAATATAAAAATGCATGTGAGATTATTTTCTCCTCATCCTTTTTTTTTTTTTTTAATACTCGGGATTCAGACCCTGATTATCCAGAAAGGCTCTTGGGTGCTTGGAAAGCCACAGGAACCGACACGGCACATTTCGAAGCAGGAAAACCCAATTCATTGAGTGGATTTTTTCCCTTGTGAACCCACTTAAGATTCATGGAGAGTTTTGTCGGTAAGAACCTGTTTCAATTAACAGACAAAAGAAACTCTCCTCATTAAGCGCCTCTT
The DNA here is from genome assembly GCA_013398615.1 of Brachypodius melanocephalos. Lineage (NCBI taxonomy): Eukaryota > Metazoa > Chordata > Aves > Passeriformes > Pycnonotidae > Brachypodius > Brachypodius melanocephalos. Next base: position 7,889,674 of record VZSR01000479.1, read on the forward strand.
TCAATTAAGGTTTGGGAGAATTCCCCAAGCTCTGCTCTGAGGCTGTTCCCAAGGATTCAAGGACAAAAAATATCCCTGAGGAGGAGTCACCTGTGAAGGGCTTCAGCTTTTTTTGGGGGGGGGCTGCAGTGGCACAGCCCAAACCATAATCTGGCTGTGGAGTGTTGGGGTGTTTTGTTGGGATGGTGTTGGGGATCATCAGTGCTGAGGGATCAGCTGCCCAACCCTGGTGTCCCTGGGGCATAGGAAAACTAATGGCTGTTGCTAATTGCTGGCCTAGTTTGTGGAGGAGACTGATTTCATGTGGGTGTTGGGAGATGACGAGGTGCTCTTCCAGATCAGGATGCTGAGGACAAGGAGGGTGGGAGCCACTGGTGCCCCAGGATCAGAAATGGGGTGACCTCTGCAGAGGTTTCCTCTGTACAGCCTCACTGATGGGGCTGGGGCACCTCGGGGCTGGGGAATGGGGTGGGAGATGGGAACTAGCAGGGACAGGACCTTGGAGATGTGGGTTTGAGATGGATTTGTTAGAACTAGTCTTAGAAACCCACCAGTTGGGCTTGCCAGCTGCCATGATAAGTTTTAATTATGAGCTTCCAGAAGCCTCACACAGTTTTTAGGGATTTGGATTTTTAAAAAATTTATTCAGTTTTTTTCTCCCCTAAAAATTCAGCATATACATGCCACACACTGAACCTTGCTTTTTCATCCCTCTGCAGGCAATAAGCTGTTCTCATGATTGTTTTTTTGAAGAAAACTTGAGAAAAACATTACTTTTATCTTCTGCAGTAAAACCGAAGTGCTAACAGGGCTTTCTGGGTGAAAAAACGCCTCTTCCAGAGCTGGACACTTTGACTAAAAATAACTTTTAAAGTGAAAATTCTTAACCACTTTGACTAGGCTCATTGCTCATATTGGTTTCTTTCCCCTGAGAGCAGGAAGGTGGTGGGCAGGCAGAGCCAGAGGTTTATTTCCAGAGGGGAGTGAGGTGTCAAGGGGAAGCTTGGTTCAGCAATCCAGGTGAGTGCTCCAACTGCTTGTTTCTGGCCAGGCTCTGTAAATCAGATCTTAACAAAAAAGAGCTGAGAAGAAGGGAGGATTTTCCTGCTGTAGGCCTCCTGGCATGGAAGTTCTGCAGACCTTGTAAATCATGGATGAGTTTTCCTGATACTCCCTTGTGTTTGGTCATATCCAGCCTGTGCATGAAGGGGAGAAGGTGAGCCGGGTGGGTTTGCAGTTGGGAGCAGCACCAGTGGCTGCCTGTCACTGCCTGTCATTGCCTGTCTCAAGGTCGGCTGCTGGGGATGTTGTCCATTTTTAACTTGGCAGCTCTTGGGCACTGTTGGAAGGCTGGTGTCCTCAGGAAAGGAGCACTGGGATTGTCTCTCTCCCAGAGCAGGGTGTTTTTCTCCCTGGTAGGTTGTAACTACTGTTTGCAAAGCACTTAAGCAGCCTATGTAATCTACCACTAAGATGCTCCTTATCTAGCATTACAAAACCTCTGGCAAGTGGGTGACTGGGACAAGCTCCTTTCTGCTCCTGTGTGTCCTTCTCGGTGTTTTCCTCTCTCTGTCTACTCCACATCCCTCTCCCCTGCCCCTGCACCCAGGCTTTGCAGCTTGGCAGGAGGCAAATGGATGTCCCTACAGCTCATCCCTCTTCCAAGTCTCATGGGCCCATCCTGAGGGCTCACTCAGGCTGTCAGGACATGGGGATCAGCAGGAGAAACTCTTGCAATGGCTGCAGTTTTTATGCTGGGTTTCTCTTCCTGGGCTGTATGGCTTCATCTCCTGTGGCACAGGGGCTTGTGCCCCAGCTCCAGGAACATCCTGATGGGATCATCACACCACCACACACCGCAGTAAAGGAGCTCATCTGATTGTGCCTTCTCTTGGTCAGTGGGTCCAGCTGTGGCTGGGGAGGGAGGAGATGGACGCAGGGACAGACAATGGTCCTTCACACCCTGAGATGGCTTTTTTCTCTTGCCAGTGCTTCCAACTGTCTGCAGATATTTCCAGTCATAGCTGGGATCACTGTCATTTAGAGCTGATAAAGGCAGCGGTGCAGAGGTGGGTGTTTAAAGGCCATTTTTTCATGCCAGTTTCTTTTTCATTTTCAAAGCAACCTCCCCTGTCAAGAGCTTGCAGTTGTCTCTTGAATAATGTGATGGCATTAATCTCCTCTCTAAGGACATGCTTAGCTCAGTGGTTTTAGATCTGTAGCCCTCTAAATATTACCAGTGAGTGAAGGGGATTCCCTCTAGAGGGAACTTAAACCTATTAATAATAATTTGACTGCCTTTTGTGCATCTTTTACAGGTAGTGCTGATTCTCAGGGCTGTAGGGCACCACTTGGTGATTGCTGGGGATGCTGGTGAGGGTGCCTGAGGTGTGGGAGAGATAGAAGGTGGAGCTGGATGAGCACTGTCTGCCTGCTGGGGGCCTGAGTCCCAGCCTGGCCAAATTTAGACCTTCCAGTAGCCTTTTGCTTTCAAGTGGGAGATGCAGCAGATGTGTAGGTGGGGCTGATCCATCCACATTCCCTGCAGTGGTCGGTTAGGGGAAGGGAAGTGTCGGAGCAAGCAGGAGTGATTGCAAATCGCTGAGCTGTGCAATGCAATTTAGCATCCTGCCTCTAAATCCTCCTCCATCCATGCTTAACCCCCAGGGCTGGCTTACATGGAGAAGTGGAGCTGGCATGGTGGTGACGATGTGATTACCCAGCAGTGGTGGGGCTCTCCCTGCAACGATGAGGAGTGAGAAGCAGGGGTGACCACTCAAAGGGCACCAGCAGGAGAAGAGCAGGGTGACCCATCTGGCTGTGATGTTTAGGATGTGGCTTCTTATCTGTGGGCTGAATGTTGGAGGTGTGGGAGCTACTAGAATTAGGGACTGAGGTTCTTGCACAAAATCTTGGAGTGTCTTCTGCATGACAGTGGATGCCTGCTCCTCCCCTTCCACCCTTTCCAAAGTGGTGCAAGGGAAACGTGTGAGCAATTTCTTGCTCTGTCACACCTGTGGTTTTGAGCTCACCTCTCCTCTCTGGGCCATGGGCTTGGAACAGTTGATTTATCCAACAGATGGGACTTGTGAAATTCCTGATCTTCACTGCTTGCACCTGCAGCCAGACCGTTCCACTCCTCAGTAAATCAAACCCTGCTGTGGTTGTCTTCTGGGACCACTGACCCTTCCCTCTCCTCCGGATCTGTTTGCACTTCCTTGCTTATATTTAATCCTTCCATTGCATCTCTGCAAAATCTCACTGGTATTTAAAGGAAGAGTGCTGTAAACCACTAATGGAGACAGTTTCATTCCCTCTCATCTCATCTGGTGCCTCCCTGACTTTCTGGGGTGCAGTGGTTCCCCAGGCAGGATTTTTGGAAAATAACTCTGGGCAGGAGAAAACCACCATCCCCAAACTGCACCAGGGGGTGGGTTTTGAAAAACTTTTCAAACATTTTTCCCTTCCTCCTACAGCTCTCTTAGATTTGGAACACTGATAGTAAAGGGCATCCCTGTCCCCTGGTTGCACTCCCTGCCTGTCCTGGGGTCGGATCTGGCTCCGCAGGGTGCTCCGGGCTCCCAGCCACGCCGGGAAGCTGCTTGGATGCTGATTGTGTTTGTCAGGGCAGCCGGATTAAGAGCACAGTGGCTAAGCCTCCTCACTGAGCCTCCTCTCCAGTGGAGTCTTTGCCGGGGCATTGCTCAGAAACCCACGAGAAAAGAGCATTTTCCAGGGTTCTTTCTCCCAGGGTTGTTGATGTGCAGCAGTGGCTGAGCACCCGCCTGGTGATGGGAGCCTGCCAGCACTGATTTTGGGGGCCTGAGGTCTGTGCATGGGACTCAGGCTGACATTTCCAGCTGGTGCCTTTTAAATAACCACTGTGGTTTTAAAAGGCACCTGAGCAGCATCTAAAAATCAGGTTAAAAGGAAGTTTGACCCCGGCTGTCACCTTGCCAGGTCTTGTGGTTTTTAAAATTTTACCGTCTTGTTTCCGTTTTTGTTTTAGAAAAGCTGTTGGTCTCAAGGACTTGTTTTGTGCTTTTGGGCATGAACCTGCTTTCTTCTCTAGCAGTGAGCTGTCAGCTTTCTCACCACTGCTGGGGCTGTGCAGGGGTTTGTTGGGCAGGATGCAGCCAGCACCCTCTTGCACCAGGAAAGCCCTGGGCAGGAGCATCCCCACCCTGCAGCATCACTCCAAAGCCCTTGGCATCCTCCCCATGGAGGGTTTGCTCTGGCAGTGAACTGGCAGAACAGGATTCCTGCCTGCTTCCTGCCACACTGGCAGGTGCTTGGGGTGAGATGCTGCCCATCCCAGTCCCAGCTCACACCTGGCTGCTCTGGGGGTCCAGTGCTGGCTGCTGCCTGGGCAGGCTTTGATGTGGCAACCTGGGGAGACTCAGCCGGCATCTGGCCGGAGATGCTGTCTCCAAAGCCTGGTCATTAAGTACCAGTAATGAAAAGCTCTGAGGAGAAAATGGACTAATGAAATGGCAGGTGATGTAGGTGCAGAGCCCTCTTCCCTGTTTCATGGAGGGTGGTGCAAGGATGGACACGTGGTCCTGTCCATCAGCTGCTGGCTCTGGTGCTTGGCATCAAACCCACTGCTGCCATTTTCCCACCTGTCACTGTGGGAATGCAGCTGCCAGCACCCACTGCTCCTGGTAGATGAAAGAAATGGAGTGGGAGTGGGATGGCACAGCAAGGCTGGATAATGCCTTCCAAGCTCTCTGCATCCCTAGGCGGGGAGACGCCCTCTGCACAAGGACATCCCTAAAATCAACAGACCTAGAGAAGTGCCCTGTTGCCAAACCCCAGCGGGGCTGTTGTCTCAGGGATGCTGGAGGGGCAGAAGAAGTGAGGTGGAACAGGCAGGACACACCTCAGGGGGCCTATGGAGAGAAGGTGCATCTCTCTTGATCGTGCCTGGAGATCATCCATGTGCACAAAGATAAATTACAAATCAATAAACCCAGCTGTTCCACCATGCCCAGCGCAGCTAGCACATGGATGTTCCTGGTATGTCGCGGAGATAGTGAAGGAGGAGACAGTGATGGAGGCTGGAAGGAGACTGGCTGCCAGCAGCACTTACACGGCCTAGCTGAAGCAGTGCCATGTTGGCAGGGTTGGGAAGTGCTGCCTGGAGCAGAAGTTGCTGCTGGGAAGGGCAGGGATGACAGGATTACCCTGCCGAGCCCCAGCCTGTAATCCACAGTGCCGCTCAGCCGGCCACGTTTAATCCTGTTAGGAGCCCGGCTGGTGTCAGCAGGGAGGGTGCTCAGCCACGGTGCTGGCGGGGCACAGGGAACTCTCCTTGGGAAGAACAGGGACTCCTGCCCTTGTCCCCAATACTGGTAGTGAGTTTGGGGACAGTGCTGTGAGTCACTTTTTTTCTTTAAATAAATTGGCCTCATCGGTCTGTCCCCCAGGTGGCTTCACCTTCTGGCAAGCAGTGCTCATTGTTTTCCTGTTCTTTTTTCAAATGAGCCTTTCACAGGGAAGGCAAAAATATTCCCGAGGTCCTTTTGGCTCCACGTGGACACTCCTGCATGCCCATCTCGGTGACCTTGTCTGGTGGTTCCTGGCTTGGCTTTGAGCCACCCAGCTGGCACACTCCCCATGTCCCTCCCGTGTCCCTCACTGCCAGCCGAGATGGGCCATGGGGAGCTCAGACCATCCCCATTCTACTCGGGGGAGTGCAGCTCCTGCTGGGCACAGGGAGGAGCGGGACTGCTTCTCCAGCTGCTTGAGGTACCAGAGGTTCACAGGGGCCTGGGGGCTCCCCTCCATAGCCCCTGGTGATGCACCTGCACTCCAGGTGCACCCACAGCTGCGTGCTGCACTCCTGCTGCATCCCTGGTGCCATCGGGAGCTCACGGCATCCTTGTGGCAAGCCCTGGCATGCCAGCAGGCTCGTGAGGACTCTGCTGGGGCTGTCACGCTGGCAGAAATAACAGCAGCAGCGCTGGCACTGCCCCTGCCCTCTCATCCCACCTCTCTCTCTCAGGGTGCCGTGTGGAGCCGGGGAAGCAGCAATCCACCATGCCCACATTGCCACCACCAACCACACTGAGGCCACCCGCCGCCCCCTCACCCCGCTGAGGCCATGGAGCTGCTGCTGCTGCTGCTGCTGCCACCACCACAGGAATTTTGGCTCGGCAAGGGGACTCTTGGTGCCTCTGCCATGGTGACATGAAGCAGACGGCGAGGGACGCCCGACTGCTGGAGGGGAGAGAGCCTGCACAGGCGTCCTGCTAGTATTTTAATTTATTAGTAGTATTCAATTAGATTTTACCTGATTTTTTGTTGGTTGGTTGCTTGCTTCTTCCCCTCCCCGGGGCTTGTGAGGGGAGGGGGCGGGCAGGGGAGAGGGACCCCACCTCACCTAGCGGATGCAAGGATGACTGTGCTGGCCAGGGCCAGGCGGGGTATCTGGCAGCTCTCTCCGCAGGTGGTGTTGCTCCTGCTCTTTGCCTTCTGCCTGCTCAGTGTTTTCGTCTCTGCTTATTATTTATATGGGTGGAAAAGGGGCTTGGAGCCCTCCGGGGATGTGGCAGGGCCGGACTGCGACGAGCCCAAGGTCGCCCCTTCCCGCTTGCTGCCACTGAAGACCCTCAAGGTGGCCGACTCCTCCCGCACGGACCCCTTGGTGCTGGTCTTCGTGGAGAGCCTCTACTCCCAGCTGGGCCAGGAGATTGTGGCCATTTTGGAGTCGAGTCGCTTCAAATACAGGACAGAGATTGCCCCGGGGAAGGGGGACATGCCCACGCTGACCGACAAGGACCGGGGACGCTTTGCGCTCATCATCTACGAGAACATCCTCAAGTATGTCAACCTGGACGCCTGGAACCGGGAGCTGCTGGACAAGTACTGTGTGGAGTATGGTGTGGGCATCATCGGCTTCTTCAAGGTAAGGGGGTACATGGGGCAAACCTAGATTCCATGGCCAGGCCAGATGTGAGCCCTGGTATCCTGTTGCTCCACAGGGACTTTGCCCTCCCCATGCTTTCTACAAGCAGTGTGAGTTGGTGTGGGGCACAGGCTTCTAGCAGAGGGCACCATGTTAGCTCTCTCCCTTTGGAAGGGCTGTGTGGCCTTTGGAGATTTTGAGGGGAAAAACACACTTCTGGGATCAGTCCAGTTGCTTTTGGCACTTGTTTTCCAGCAGTGACCCTTGCTGGGGTTCCAAAAGCATGAACAGATGTTTTGCTCAGCAGTCCTTCTCCTGCCCAGGACTCTTAGCCTTGGGGCACTTTGAACATGAGCAGGATTGAGTGTGTGAGGGGGATGGGGGCACCCCATGCTGCAGAGAGGAAGAGTTGAACCCAGAACCTGGATCTCTAGGGGTGGTGAGCTGCTGCCTCCGTTGCTGTGGCTATTGGTGTTGCTTGTGAGCCCTTGCCCTCTCCGCAGAGTACCAGCTCCTGTAGCTCCCATTTTCCCCATGCAGGCCAATGAGAACAGCCTTCTGAGTGCCCAGCTGAAGGGCTTCCCACTCTTCCTCCACTCCAACCTGGCACTGAAGGACTGCAGCATCAACCCCAAGTCGCCCCTGCTCTACATCACACGCCCCAGTGAGATGGAGAAGGGTGTGCTCCCTGGGGAGGACTGGACGGTCTTCCAGTCCAACCACTCCACCTATGAGCCTGTCCTCCTGGCCAAGACCAAGTCAGCTGAGTCCATCCCACACATGAGCGTGGATGCTGCACTGCACACCACTGTGATGCAGGACCTGGGCCTCCACGATGGCATTCAGAGGGTGCTTTTTGGCAACAACCTCAACTTCTGGCTGCACAAATTGGTCTTTGTGGACTCTGTCTCCTTCCTGACGGGCAAGAGGTTGTCTCTGCCCCTTGACCGCTACATCCTGGTGGACATCGATGACATCTTTGTGGGCAAGGAGGGCACACGTATGAAGGTGGAAGATGTCAAGGTGTGTCTGTGCTCTCCTGGCTGGGTGGGCAGGGCTGGACACTTGAACTTGCTCAGGGATGCTCCAGAGATGAACTTTGCTGCCCTCAGAGCCTCCCCTGTCCCTCTGAGAGCCCCTCTGTGAAGCACTCAGGGACATTGGCGCTTGCCTGATGTGGCAGCTGTCCCTGAGGCCACGTGCTGAGAGCACCTTGCTTTCTCTCCCCTTCTCCCAGGCACTGTTTGACACACAGAACGAGCTGCGCACCCACATCCCAAACTTCACCTTCAACCTGGGATACTCAGGGAAATTCTTCCACACAGGTGAGGAGGGCAAGGGCACCGCTTCTGTGATGCTGTACAGCTGGTGCCGGGGCACCAATTGGTGCTCAAAGAGGGTGTTGTTGGGGCTTTAAGAGAGTCCTCAGGGATCCCACCCTATTCTTCCATCACCTGGCCACCAAGAGGGGCTACCCCTCCCTCTGCCCCAGCTGCACACACAGCTCTCCATGCTCAGTGGTGACTGCAAGTGTCATGCCACAGGTACTGATGCTGAGGACGAAGGTGATGACCTGCTGCTGTCCTACGTGAAGGAGTTCTGGTGGTTTCCCCACATGTGGAGCCACATGCAGCCTCACCTCTTCCATAACCAATCGGTTCTCGCCGAGCAGATGACCTTAAACAAGAAGTTTGCTGTCGTGAGTAAGATGCTGCCGGTGGGGTCGCTTGTGGTGAGGGGAGGATGGTAGAAGAGGAGCAAAGAACATTCCCAGGAAATGGCCTCTGCTTGCTGGAGCAGAGGGACCTGGTGACTGACATTAAGGCGTGTCCTCCATATTGCAGCTGTGTGGGTAAATCCATTTGTTCTCTAGTACCTAGAGCTAAAGGATTTATCTGCAGCAGCCAACTTGTTGCTGTGGCAGTGAGGTGCCCCAGCGACTGTTCAAGGGGAGACGATATGTGTGCCCTGCAGCCATGCCCACCTGGCCTGGCACCGTGGGGATGCAGAGGTGCAGCCCAGGAGGATGCTCAGCCTGGCACCGTGTGAGTCTGTGCTGGATGATGATGTGGGATCCTGGAGTGGTGGCTGTGCTGGGAGGCTGCGGCTGATAGAAACTCCCTCTACAGGCTGAACTGTCAAGGACATGTTTGGTTGTAAAGGCAGGCTTTGACCTTCAGCTTGATCAGGGGTTCTCTGTCCTCTTGGGCTGTCCTTTGTGCAGCACTGACACCAGTTCCTGCTGTGATTGACTGACATCTGTCTTGAATCCAAACTGGTAAAGCCAGACCTGTTAATAATTGGATCCTGTGGCCTAATAGAGGGATCTTTAACCTAACTTGAATTTATTATCTGATAATTACAAGTGCTTAATTAGAGAGACTAGACCTTTCCTACTTAGGATGGGCATTGTTCCAGCTCAGAATTTCCAGGCTTTTTTGTATCTACTGATATAAACCAATCTACAGCCCTATATAGCTGTATCTCTTCACTCTTCACACAACAGCTTGGTTGTGGCTGTTCTGTGGGTGACAGCAGAAGGCAGGGATGAGGATGGTCTGAATGAAGCAGAGGAGTGGATGGAGCAGGGCTGCTCCTGGGCTGCCTTTTGTGGAGACAGCCAGGCCTAGGAGAGGATGCGCTGGCACAGCCTTGCCCTGGTTGCTCTCCAGAGACACAACTAGACAGTTTGTAGCTGGGAATGGAGAGGGATTGGTTTGTGCTTTTGGGGTCTCCACAGTCACCCATGCCTCACTCTCTTCCCTGCAGGAGCATGGCATCCCCACTGACATGGGGTATGCTGTGGCCCCCCACCACTCGGGCGTGTACCCTGTCCATGTGCAGCTATACGAGGCTTGGAAGCAGGTTTGGTCCATCAGGGTGACGAGCACAGAGGAATATCCACACCTGAAACCCGCTCGCTACCGCCGCGGCTTCATCCACAATGGCATCATGGTGGGTGCTGTGCTTTGCCTCTGGTGCTTCTCTTCTCCTGCCTCCCCCACCACAGCCAGAACCCTGGGAGGTGGTTTCTGTGCAGCTCCAGTTTGAGGGAGTTGTTCCTCGTTGCTCATCCTGCATGGGTGAAGCTTGTGTGAGGACAGTCTTTGGCTTTTCCATCTGTCCACATCCTTCCCTTCTGTGTATGGATTGAAGTCGAGGGTGGTGAGGGGCAGTGGAATTGGTCCTGGCCTCTGAGGAGTTGAGGTCAGGTTCTCCCTTTTTGCTGGGAAGGGAAGGAGACCCAGCTCTCAAAGCCTGGAGGAGGCCATATGGCCATTTCATTGCCCTGGCTCTTCCACCCATTCCATCCATATATTTTTTCCCACCCCAGGTACTGCCCCGGCAAACCTGTGGCCTGTTCACACACACCATTTTCTATAATGAATACCCTGGTGGCTCCAGTGAGCTGGACAAAATCATCAACGGGGGTGAACTGTTCCTGACTGTCCTCCTGAACCCTGTAAGTACTGCCCAGGGAGAGACAGGCAGGTGTCTTGCAGAGCTGTGCTGGTTCTACTGCAGGAGATGTCCCCAGTGTCCTCAGCCAGGGTGGGGCCATTTGTGGGATGGCTGCTGGGTGAGGCTCCACTAAGCCCTGCTCTGTCCTCCTGGCTTCAGATCAGCATCTTCATGACCCATCTGTCCAACTATGGCAACGACCGCCTGGGCTTGTACACCTTCAAGCACCTGGTCCGCTTCCTCAACTCCTGGACCAACCTGAAGCTGCAGACGTTGCCCCCTGTGCAGCTGGCACAGAAATACTTCCAGATCTTTTCTGAGGAGAAAGACCCACTGTGGCAGGTACCCCTGTGCCTATAATAGGGGGAGTAACACTGTTTATTGTGCTGGGAGAGGGTAGTGGGGTATAGCTGGCCTTGCTCTGAGCCTCAGATAGCTTCCAACCTGGATTTCCTTCTGAACCTGGGTAAGCAGTGTTTTTTCACCTCTGGTTGGTTCTGCAGGCAGTGCCAGAATGGTGTTTGTGATAAGCCTGGTCTTTGTCCTGCCTGCTGATCAGGGTGGCCTCCCGTGTGTCTGCTCAAGCTGGAGGGGCTGAGCAGTGGTGTGAGCAGCCAGGCTGCTCTGTCTCTGACCCTCCACACTGTGTTTCAGGATCCCTGTGAAGACAAACGGCACAAAGACATTTGGTCCAAAGAAAAGACGTGTGACCGATTCCCAAAGCTTCTCATCATTGGGCCTCAAAAAACAGGTGCTTCCCTTCACCTTCAGTGCTGTGAGCATGCTGGGAGGCTTGACAGGACCCCATGCTCCCTGAAGCAGGTTGGGAGGTTTGGCCTGTGTCAGTTCCCTCTTTCTGTCTGTCCAAAGGAACAACTGCCCTTTATCTCTTCCTGGGGATGCACCCGGACCTGAGCAGCAACTACCCCAGCTCAGAGACCTTTGAGGAGATACAGTTCTTCAATGGACACAACTATCACAAGGGCATTGACTGGTGAGTCTCTGTATTGTGGGGACTCTGCTGGGAGTGCCCATAATTTTGGGCAGGCGAGCAGTGATGCTGTGGAGTTTCTGTTCTGAGTGTCTTAAGATGTCAACTCTGAGGGTGGTGCTGGGGCTATCTTGTGGTGCCTGTCTGCCAGCCTCAGACTGTGCCTCCCCCAGGTACATGGAATTCTTCCCCATCCCCTCCAACACCACTTCTGACTTCTACTTTGAGAAAAGTGCCAACTACTTTGACTCTGAAGTGGCTCCCCGACGAGCTGCAGCCCTGTTGTCCAAGGCCAAAGTCATCACCATCCTCATCAACCCCGCAGATAGAGCCTACTCCTGGTATCAGGTGAGCCTCTGCCTCTCCCCTGGATTGGGCAGTCCTGTGGGACGATGGGCAAGAGGCTTGGTTTGGGATGTGTGGTGACTGCAAATGCCGTGAGAGTTGGCTGAACGTGATGCACGAGGACACATTGTGGCGGCCTGGGAGCTGCTGCACCTCGTGGGCAGCCCAGGATTTGGGTTACCTGGGGACAAACCTGCCTTGCTCCTGCCTGACAGCACCAGCGAGCTCACGATGACCCAGTGGCCCTGAAATACACCTTCCACGAGGTGATCACAGCGGGGCCCGAGGCTGCCCCGAAGCTGCGGACCCTGCAGAACCGCTGCCTGGTGCCAGGCTGGTACGCCACACACATCGAGCGCTGGCTCAACAGCTACCACGCCAACCAGGTAGGGAGGGCAGCACCCACGGAGAGCCCTCACCCAAGCAAGGATGTGGGGGAAAGAGATCTTGGATCCAAGGTCTGCTGTGGAGCTGTTCCCATGGGAGTTGTTTTTTTTACCCCCTATAAACCACGGGGAGAGAGTAAAAGTACTTGGAGAAGGGGCAGAGGGGAGGTGCTGTGCAAGAAGGGAACCTGGTGATGGATAACACACAAAGGTGTCCTTGTGTGGATTGTCACAGCAGGGTTGAAAGGGAGTGGGGACAGAGGGCTGTTGGTGGCTCTGAGGGGTCACCTAACACTCACCCTCACTCTTGGCCGCAGACCCCTGGGGCTGCCCTGTCTGGTGTCACCATTGTCAGCATTGAACAGGACCAAAATAGCAGGTGAAGCTGCCCAGAGTTCAAGCTGTCTGCGGGGAAAATGGGAGCTGGATGCCAGCCCTATTGTGACCCACACAGTGCAGCACTGCTGGAGAGTATGGGATCAATCTCTGAATGATTTTTCCACTGTCGATTAACCTTATAAAGTCTTATTAGTTGCCTGCTGCTAGTGTAATTGCTGTGTTGCAATCCCAGCTGCCTGTGGGGTGGGTAGCCCTGAGCAGAAGCTCTGATGTTGTCCTGGCTGGGTCCTGGCCCTGGCTTTAGTTGCATTTCATTTTCCAACATCCAATGTAAGAGAGCACCAGGGCATATTGGTATTTAGCAGGTGTCCTTGTGCAGGCTGATGGCAGATTTGGCTCTGAGATGACCAAAGGAGTGGTAAAGGTGTCCTGTTGCCTCAGGAGAGTGGGGCTGGGAGCCAGTGACACCTCACCACTCTGCCTTGCTCCCTGCAGATCCTGGTGCTGGATGGCAAGCTGCTCCGGACTGAACCCGCCAAAGTGATGGAGACGGTCCAGAAATTCCTCGGCGTGACCAACTTCATCGATTATCACAAGACCCTGGCGTGAGTCCTTCTCCCAACTTCTCCTTCCTCCACCCTGCCATTGCTCCCGTGCAGTGGATTGCCCTGGAGACACCCAGCATTGTCCCAGAGCAGCCCCCAGCCTTGAGGCTCTCCACAGAGCTGCTGTGGATTCTGATGAGGCTGAGCTTTCGCCTGAGACTTATCCAGACACTATAGTGAGGTCACTCCAAGCAGCCCAAGAGCAGCCCTGGGCTCCTGGAGCAGAATTCAGGAGTGCATTTGTGACAGAGATGATGGTATTGAGCCCTGGCACTCTGTCTCCTCATACATTCCTGAGAGCATCTGCTAACTGTGTGGCACCTCTGTGGGTGTCACCTTGCTCCGAGCCTTCCATTAAATCCCACTGTGGGAAGCCTCCAGGGCTCCTAGAGAAATAATAATTTACCTCTGCCAGGGCTTGCCTACATGTGTCCACCCAAGTGCTGTGGGGCACTTGAGGGCATCCAGGGACAAAAGTACTACAGAAAATGGTAATTAAACCCAGGTATACTCTGTGCTCCCTCAACAGGTCAATGAGTGAGCCTTGGTGGACTGCTTATTGCAGAGCTGCAAGGGGTTGTACCAGGGGGTTGATGACAAGATGTCTGTGAAGGATGTGCAGGGGATAAGAGGGCTGAGGCAGAGCTCTTGCTTCACAGGTTTGATCCAAAGAAAGGATTCTGGTGTCAGCTTCTGGATGGAGGGAAAACGAAATGCTTGGGAAAGAGCAAAGGGAGGAAGTACCCCGAGATGGATTCAGATGTGAGTATGCAGAAAGCCTGCTGGGCTGGTCCTGGGCAGGGCTGTGCTGGGGTGCTGGGCTCTAGGCTGGTGCCCTGACACTCCTCTTTGCTCTCCTGTTGCAGTCACGCTCCTTCCTGAGGGACTATTACAGGGACCATAACATAGAGCTCTCCAAGCTCCTGTACAAAATGGGGCAGACATTGCCCACCTGGCTGCGGGAGGAGCTGCAGAGCACCAGGTAGCTGCTGCTGCCACCTCCCAGCAATACCTGAGCGGGGCTGACCCTGTGCCAGCAGGACCTTCTCAGCAATACCTGGCCTTGGAGGGGACCCCAGGAGCGCACAGCATCACTGGAGGCTTGGAGGGGACCCCCAGGAGCATATGGCTGCACCAGAGGCTTGGAGAGGAACCCCCGGAGCACAGGGCTCCACTGGAGGCCGTCTGAGCAGTGATCCAACTCTGCAATCCCTGTGCTCTCACCTCTCTGCCTGCCCCACACCTGTATCTCTTTCATTTTATTTTTCCTTTTTAATTCCTTGTCCTTCCTGCCCTGCTCTGGCATAGGGAAGTGGCAGGAATTCCCCCTTTCTCTGCTCCAAGTGGGTTCCAACTGCGTTGGGCCCGAGGGCAGCACCAGAGCTGTCCCTCACTTTCTAGTCTGAGGGTGGAAGAGCTGTTCTGGGTGCACTGGTGGTGACTTTGCTGAGCTGAAGCAGAGGGATGGAGCTGGTGGAGACCCAAAGCACAGAGGAACCCAGACCCACTCCTGCCATCAGCCCCATGGCAGGAAACAGGAGAGTTTGCTGAATTCCCCCAGCACCTACTTGGAAAAGCTGAGAACAAGGTGGATTTTTCTTTAAAAGACTGGGGCACAATTTCTTTGTCATCTCTGACATAATTTTCAAGCTCCTCAGCCTCTGGCTCCCCCTCCATGGGCAGTGTGGTGGGAATGTAGCCTAACAGGACAAGGGGCCAGCATGCTGCTCTGGGCATACTGGTCCCAGTATGCTCATGGTCCCACTATGCTCAAGCCCATCCTGCAATCTTGTACACATGTGGTATTTCCTGTGGTAAAGCCAAGTGGTGCCCATCACACCCTGGCATGGAGGAGAGCTCGGGGGCAGAACAGACATTGGGATAACGGCAATCAGAAGAATGCTGAGAACTTAAAACCTCTTGAATATTAAAAACGAAAGTATTTTAATAATGTTGGGTTTTACGGGGCTGGGGGGGCGGTGTTCATTTGGTTCACCTCTTTGCAGGGAGGTGTTTTTCTTCAGTGCCAGAATTTGTACCTAAACCCTGAGGGTTTTACATGGTCTCTTTGGTTGTTGGACATGACATGGACAATGGTCAGTGGGGAAATGGGATGGTTCCCAGTAGAAGACATGTCCTTGTACCAGTGGTGCTGTGCAGAGCTGCAGCCTCTCCCATGCCCTGGCATCTGTTGGCAGACAACTGAGCCATCACGGGTTTACCAGGAGAAGAGCCCACATTTCCCCTTGGATGGAGCTGCCCTGCAGGATGTGGGATGGCAGCAGTTCCATGGGAAGGGGTGCAATGCCCAGGGTGCTGCCGGAGTGGGGCCAGGGCAGTGGGCTGAGTGTGTTTCACTGCCCATGTCAGGGGCCCTGCTGGCAGCAGCATTCCCACCTGGATGTTTCACAGGAGCCCCTGTAGCAGCACGTGGGGCTATGGAGGCTGTGCTGGGGGAGGCTCCCAAGCACTGGTGTAAGGTCCTGTTGAACCAACTGCTAATAAATGGGGGACTCTGGTTTTACTTGCTGGTTGTTGCCTGTGTCTCTCCTCGCTGGCATGATCCAGTCCTGCCCCTGGGGGTCCTGGCTGCCTTTGTGCCCATCTTTGGGGGGGGTTTAGGAAGGGAGCGTGTGGGAGCAGCTCTCCATGCACGAGGTGGCAGCAGCTCTCTAGTCCTGGATCCATCCACACTGCACAGCGCCCACAGCCTGTTCTTCCCGGGACAGCATCCAGCACCGACTCCCTTAGCGCTGGGGAGGGATTTGGGAGGCTGGGGGGGGTCCCTGCTTACCTTCTCCCCCCACCCCATGATCCAGTCCCTGCCTGCCCCAGCCTGCCCGCCCGTCTGCTGCCTCCCCACCACCTTCCGCCGCCCGGCCCCTGCGAAGCGCTGCAGGAAACGAAGACGGAGCCTAATTAATCCCAGCCGGGTTTGTTTGAACCTGTCCGAGTGACAAACGATGTGTGGTGCCGAAGGAGCCGCCGGATGGAGAGGGGGCTGCAGGGGGAGAGCTGGGGGAAACGATGGAGCTGCCTGCCCAGAAGAGGAGGCTGCTAATTCCCAGCCGGGCTGGAGCACTTCAGGCCGTGCACCCACCGTGGTTCCCTTGCTTGTGTCCCCAAGCCCAGATGGAAGCAGTGTCTGGGGCTGTGCAAGGAAACTTCCATCTTGGCCCTGGGCTGCCCCAGGTGGGCCCAGCTGGTGCTCAGCTTAGTCCTGAATGAATTGTTTGTTAATTAACAGGGTCATAAGCACAGCTCAGCCCCATGCCATGGCCATGGGGTGCCCGGGAGGATGAGAAGGTCTCTGCCCTCCCACAGCCACAGGAGAGCCCTGTGTGAGGGAGGATCTGTTCCCCTTGCCTGTCACCCCCCTTGACACCAGTGATGTTTTCTAATGTCTGCCAAAAATGTGCAAAGTTGGTGAAATCCTTCCTGGGCTGGGCAAGGGCCAGAGGCTGGGCAGCTGCAGCCAGCAGGGCCCCAGGAACAGTGGGACCCCAAAGCATCCCTGCTTGGGGCTCAAACCCTTGCTGCCCTTGGAGTGCTCCCCTCTTGTGGCCAGGGTTTGTTGGGGCTGTCCCTGCTGCAGCCTTGTCCTGCAGCCTCATACCAGAGACCCCAAGGCAGCCCCTGCCCAGCTCTGAGCTTCCATGAGCTGCATGGGGCAGTGGATGGGAGTCAGCAGCTTCCTGGGGTTCCCAGAGGGGCAGATGAGGATGCTCCAAGACCTTGGCAGCCCCGACCTGCAGGCAGGACCACAGTGGCCATGGTGAGGGCTGGCTTTCCAGCTCACAAACCGCTGTGGGATTGGGTCCATCCCTGATGGCTGCTCTCTGCACCTCGATTCATCCTGCAACGTGCCCTGACACGTCCTGTATCCTTGTCCTGACACATCCCACCTCCATGCTCCAACATGTCCTGTATCCTCTTGGCTGTTGGGGATGTGCCAGTGAATCCCTGCTGGAAATGTCTGCAGGAGGGATATGAAGCCCAGCTGTGCCTGGGCTGCTCTTCATATGGATTAGGCAATGCTGGTTGTGCCACAGCCCATCCAGCTGCCAGGAGGGATGCAGGCAGGGAGAGATGTGTGCAGGAGAGATGCAGGGAAGGTGAGGTGCTGACAGCAGGGTGCAGGGCTCGCCTGGCTGGGCACAGGGCTGGAGGCTGCTGGCTGCAGGCAGTGGGGTAACTCGTGGGGATGTACACTGAATGCAGAGACCCATGGTCCCCTAACCCTTCCTTTGTCCCCAGCAGAGCAGTACAGACTAGGCCTGGATCCTACCCCTAGGTGCCTCACTTGATTTAAGACCCCCCAGCCCTGGGAAGGAGGGGTTGGAGAGGAGTTTTGCCAGGGAATGAGGTGGCAGTGCCAGCAGTTGGGGTGCATGTACACCCCAGCCAGCTCGTCCTGCCCTGCTGCCAGCAGTGCCCTGGCTCCATGTGATTGTTGAGATGCAAACTCCTGCAGAGGGATATTGTGCCTTCCGTCATCTGGTGAGCAGAGTGGGCGGGGGGCCAAAAGAAAAAACTCTTGGATGACTTGGAAGCCATCTCCTGTGTTGGCTCCCCAAAGCAGATGGAGATGGGGGTGCTCAGCAGTTTATGGGTGGGATGGGTTCCTCCTCCAAGCACTCTGTGCTGTCCCCAGCCTTCACAGGCTGCTGAGCCTCGACATTTAAATCAAGCTTTACAATGAGACTTAGTAGAAATGAGAATTATTTTGCTCAAAGAATGTCTATGCCATGGATTTAGTTTGAAGGAATCTCACTGTCAACCACCCATCTCTGTAACCACCTCCCATCTCTGCTCCTCCAAAGAGGCACACAGAAGGGCCAGAGCCCAGCAAGCACTGACCTGTCCAAGACCTTGGCTCTGAAATCCATGGAGGGGTCAGGATGCACATGGAAACTGCTCTCTCACAGGGAGGAGCAGGCTGTGTTTGCACCCTATAAATAACAGAGATCCCTGATCATAGAGGAGCCTCCTGCCCCCCTGAGAAAGGTGTCCCCAGCCCAGGTGAGGGTAAGAGCAGATATTGCAAATGTTTCATACTGTGGCAGGACTGTGAACACAGCAATGGTTTCACCTTCTTCCACAGCCCTTTTCTCCAAGCTGGGGGCCTCCTGACACTGATCCATCCTAGTCATGGGACCTGTGACTGAAGAGGATGATGCCTAGGAGGGTGGGACAGTGCAAGTCAGCAAGTCCTTTAATAAATGCCATGCAAAATATTTCTTTTAATTCCTCTCATGATTTTAAAGTGACATATTTACACTTTGTGATAAAATAATACTAAATCCCAGTGTCTGAAAAAGTCAATATATTTCTGTTACATGTTCATCTACCCTGTGACTACAAAGCTGATATAAAGGGTTTTGTAGATCTGCATTTTCCTGTAAAGATTTATATCTCTTGTTTCAAAGATACAACTGTATAGAATGTCTCCTATAGCTGCAAAGACTTTTATATATAAGATATTTACAACGCCTAAGACTGTAAACACAAATTGCCCATTTAAATGTCACAGCCCAAATCAGAAAATGCTGGGGATGCAAAATAGACTTGAAATGTCAAAGGACAGATGACGAAAAGATGTTTCTTCCATCTGGGAAAATTCTTATAACCAATTTCCATTAATCCCAGCTTTCCGGTGCCTGCCGTTAACCCCATTCTGTGAGTGCTGTTTTTTCAGAGAGATGTGGTGATGGGCAGCTGGGCCCCTCCAGAGCTCCTGGGCTGGTGCCTCAGCATGCCCCTCATCCCAGCCCTGCAGCCCCCCTCCTTCCCCACCTGCCAGCCCCTCATCCTGCATCCCTCTGCCCTCCTGCAAGGCGCCTTTGTCCCTTCCCGCCCGTTTATTATTGAAACCAGGTGCGGGAGCAGCTCTGAGCCTGGGAGGAGCTGGGGCTGCTTCCCAGGGCTCTGGAGGTGGGGAAGCAGTGGGTTGTCCCCCCCAGAGGGGTTGCAGGGGCACAAGGGGTTGAACTGAGGGGCAGCACTGAAGGGGTGTCCCGATGTCCTCTGGCTCCTGATGGGAGTACCGATGGCTGGCGAAGCTAGAACCAGGCAGGGTTCGCATGAGTGGAAAAAGATAAAGGCTGATAAGGAGGATCTAGTTTAATAATGCAGGGGCCAGCTGGGAGGTAGGCTGGGAGGCAGGCTGGAGTGTCCTCTCACGTCAGGAGGCTGAGGATGAGGAAGGGCTGTGGGGGATGCTGAGCCCTAGACAAAAGTGAAGGCAGACACGAAACAAGACTCCAGACTCTGAGTGGGGCAAAGGGTGAAAAGATGTGTGTGGTTCTGGCTGTCCTGACAACTTTTCCTTGAGCGAATCCAGCTTCTGGCCATGTCAATGCAGATGAAACTTGTCTGAGCTCACGGAGAGGCAAATCCCATGCTGCTACCAGCACATTCCCACTGCCAAGGGGCTGGCACTGCTGTGGGGGTGGAACTCAGCCCACACAATCTTTAGTTTTCAATCGTTTTAATAGTTCTCCTTGTCATTTTAAGCCCCGTGGGGGCTCGGTGTTGTTTGTTTGCTGGTACTTTCAGGTTGCTCCCTTCCCCAATGATCCTGGCACTGCCCAGAGCTGCTGGAGCATCCCCCGTGGGTCCCTGCCCTTGTTCCTCCCTGCGACAGCATCTGCAGCTCCTTTTCAGGGCACACTTGGAGAGTGAGAGAAGAGAAGAGAAACTCAGGAGCCAGAGCTGTCGGAGGGGCTTTTACAGCTCCAGGCGCAGAGCAGGGAAATGTTAAAGGGTTCCCGCTGCTGCACATCTGGCTTGAGTTTCATCGCTGGAGCCTCCCCGTGCATCATGGGGGTCGCCGCTGCCGGAGCCCTCGGGGCTTGGGGAGCCGTGACGTGGATCCTAGGGCCGGGGCAGGAGGGGAAGGGTCCTCCGGGGTGTCCTCTCCCCTCGCACTGGGGGCTCAGCGCGGCACAGAGCCCATCTTATCTTCCCAGCCCATTCTCGGTAGCCAGGCACCATCAGCCCAGCCCTGCCGACCACCCAGGCGTGCTGGGATCGCCACTGCCACCCAAGGGACCCTCCTCCTCCTCGTCCCTCCCTGCCACCTCCATCCACCTGCCCTCACCGGGGTTTGCCAGGGCGCTTTCCCCCCACATTCCTCCATGCAGAACATCTCCACCCTCCCCTGCCC
>VZSR01000479.1:7909979-7931413 GCA_013398615.1 Brachypodius melanocephalos
GGTCTGGGGTGGGTGTTCTCCCTGGCTCTGGTACTGGGTTGCTGGGGGGTCTGTGAAGCCCCATGGAAGGGCTGGAGGCAGGATTTCCTGCAACAGCGATTGCTGCTGGGGTTTGAGGAGCGGACAGTGTGGGGAGGGGAGGTTCAGCTGCCCATGGGATGGGCTTGTTGTACCCATTTGACCACTCAGAGATGACTTTTGGTGTGCAGCCATCCTCCGCAGCCAGCAGGATCCAGATCTGCCCTCGGCCCCCAGCTCTGCTGGAACGGGACGGCCCCTGGGGGCTGTCTCAGATTTGGCCGCGGGCTCGGAGCTGGACCAGGCACATGCCGGGCTAGCATCCCCATCCCCGCCCAACGGGAACTGCAGCCCAGGGAGGGGACCTGGCAGAGGGGCTGGAAAACTCTTTCTGTTTCTTTCCCTCCTTCCTCTTCCTCCAAGGATTAGTTGGGATGAGCCCAGTGAAAACACGGGCACACATACGCCTGGCATCTCCCAGCCCCTTCCTTCTCCTTGCAGACTGTCATATCCTTGTGTCTGCCCCCATCATGACTCTCTGCAGCCTTCCTCCATCCCTCTGGCACTGCCTTGGCCCCATCTCACTCTGGAGCAGTTGGAAAAAGGGGATATTTGAGCAGCCAAAACCCACTCATTGCTCCCCCCTTCCCCCAACCCTTTTCCCTTCCTCCCTGCTCTGATTCAGAGAAAAGAATGGGCTGGATTTCAGGTCAGCACCCGGCTCTGCCTTGCTCAGCTCCTGCGGGCTGATGACTCAGGCAAGAGCGGAGGATCTGCAGCTCCGGCTCCGTCCCAGCCTGGCTCCGCTCCCCCCGGTACGGCTTCACCGACAATGGTGCTGGCCTTGGGCGAGCGGACACGGGGCTGCAGCTCCCTCCACAGCGCCAGCGGGGTCACAGGAGCAGGAAAGGAGTGAAGGTGGGGACCCAGCACTCATCCCCACACCGGGGGCTTCCATGTGAACACTGAGGGCTGAAGGGGTCGTTGCTGGAAAGGTGCGGACATTCCCAGCCCTGGATCTCCGCAGGTGGGTGTGAGCATCACACCCACACCCCCTCGGTGTTGAGTAGCCTGAGGAAGAATTCCCAATCCCTCCGTGCCCAGGGGTCCCAGAAGGGCTGGGGTTGCTCTGTCTCACCCGAGAGCTTTGATCAGCTCCCAGGGGATACTCCAGGATGGTTACCTCGCTCCCGAGAGCTCATGAGCTGCCCTGTGCTCAGCCCCTTCCTCTGTCTCACAGCGAGACGTGCGCGGGCGGCGGCAGCCCTTGGCTGCGGGACCTTGGCTCCCAGCGATCAACAGGAAACGGGAGATGGATTTCTCGGCAAACTGGGCTTTCCATAAACAGTCTGAGGGGCCGACCCGCGACGGCGGGAGCAGCGCAGAGCCAGGGCTGGGCTTTACAGCTGTTTATCACATTTTTTCTGCTCTCGTTTCCTCTCTGGCTCAGCAGATCAGGGTTCCTCTTCTCCTGCATGCAAATTGGGCATGAGCTGAGCGCTGTTGGATGGGCTGCTGCCATTCCCAACTGGGATGCTGCTGCTGGAGCAGGATCAGGGCAGGCATCATCCCATGGGTTCTGTGCCCTGCTCAGCCAGGGTGCAAAGCGCCAAAACAGTCTCCAATCATTTCCAAACTTAGGTCTTGTCAAGTTTGCTTTGCTTTGGAGCACACCAGAACCCACTGGCACACAAGCCTCCAATTTCTCTGCAATCAGGACTTAAGAAAATACAGTCTGACCCCGAGGGCTAAGAGAGGACTGGGAGGGGGGTGACGCCGGGCTCTCCACCTGCTTCTGATTAGCAGCAGCTTGTTCAGCACCAGCCTCGCTCCCCATCCCACCCTGGTGAGCTTGGCAGCTCCACTGTTTCCCAGCGATTTCTGCCCATCTCAAAAAGCCATGAGATGAGAGGTTTGGCTGCAGAGCATCCCTCCATCCATCCGTCCATGCCTCCTGGCAGGACAGAGCAGCTCCATACCCTTGCACCCTCTGTGACCCATGCCCGTGTCCCTGGGCACTGACCTTGACCCGAGGAGGGGTGTCAGGGGCTGTCTCTGTCCCTGTCCTCATGCCTGCCCTGACCCATGGGACAGCAGGGACTGTGTTTTCGGGTGGTGGAGGTCAGTGGGGTCAGCCAGTGCATGGGCCCTGCTTGCTGAGCTGAACAAAGGGGCTTTCTTTGGGCTGGGGCTCGGGGCAAGCACGGCCCATCTGGAAGTGAAGCTGCCTGCGTCAGAGGCAGACGGCAGCAGGATGGGGGGGTCTTCCAGAGGGCAGGAAAAGCAGTGGGGCTGCGCTGGAGTCCAAGGAGAGCTGCCACTGGGCACTTCTGAGATGAGAGGCTGGGACCCTCATGCCCACATTCCCTGGCGGGAGGATGTTGGGTGGCCAGGGATGATGCATGGTCACTGCCCTCATCCCACAATGCCATTGTGATGCCAGTGGTGCTGCCAGTCTGCCAAGCAACCCTCAGCTTTACAAAATACATCTGGTTTTGCCTCTGAACAGCACAGAAATGCTTCACAGCAAGGCAAGAACGGGCACACAGACAGATGTCCAAGCAAAGAGTGAGACACCTGGCACCACACCAATCTCAGCAGGTCAGTGTTGATGGCAAGCGCCAGCTCCTGGCTCCTCCCCATCCTTCCAGGCACAGCCAAAACCATCCCACAAAAGCCAACTGCGATCCACCAGCACAGCAGCAGCTCTGTGCAGCCGTGCAGGCGCTGCTGGCGCAGCCGGCCGTGCGTGTTCTGGCACCAGAATGCACATCCTACTTCCACGTGATGGATGTGGAAGAAAATGTGTTTGCCTGTGGAGAGGGGATGTGGATGGTGGGATGGGGCTGGGAGTGGGGCTGGCAGGGGAGGCAGGCTGGACTGGCCAAGGGGGCTGCTGCCTGGAAATGGGCTCTGCTGGGCCAGGGCTGTGTTTGAGAGAAAAGCTGGTATGTAGGTGTGTTGGTGCATGAGGACATTGAGCTGGGGAGTGTGTTGAAACAGAAGGGTTTGATTTTTTCATTTGAAATGGCATTTCTGTTCTCTTGAAGTATAAAATGAAACATTACCAAAAGGGGGAAAAAAAAAAAAGCAGGGGAAAAGTCATCAGTAACGTTCCTTCCCACTCTGAAAAATCCCCTTTGCAGTCACATTTTTGCTGCCTTGTTTGTTTTCCAGCCTGGACATGAAGCTGCAGCTCAGAGGCTCATGTGTCCATGTGCCATGGCTCTGCTGGCCTCAGGCTCCAGAGAGCCACACGTGGGGGTGCTCCCAGTCAGGGATGCACCAGCATGTGGTTTACCAGCAGTTGCATCACCTAGTGTTTGGAGGAAGTAAGAAGCCTCAGGGATACAGCTCAGTGCCCACAAGCCATGGCAAATGCAACCAGGCAGTATCTGATTCTCCAGAGAGGGGTGCTCGTGACCCCTGTGCCTCCAGCCCTGAATCTCAGTCCTTAGCAGGAGCAAGGGCACGGTCAGTAGGGGCCAGGAGGTTTGTTCCAAGGAGGACTCGTGCAGGATTTGCTTTTGCAGCTGTAATTCCAAACAGCAGCTGGTCTGTGGGCCAGCTTTCTTGGGAAGAATGCTTCCAGCCACATGAGGCTCTGGGGCTTGCCTCTACCCTCCCCATGGGTGCAAGCACAGGGGAGGGATACACATACTGGGGTGCAAAGACATGTGGGGGTCCATGGCACAACCCATGCTCCTGCCTGGCCCTGGGAAGCAGTCAAGAAGGATTTGGATCCATATATTTTTTCCCACAGAATTTACACCTCGTATTCCCACTTTTATTCTCTCTGGCAGTATTTGGTTTAATTTATGTTGAAGCCTGCAGGGTGAAGTGACTGGAGCCATCCCAGCTGGAGCAATCCCTGCCACAGCCACTGCTATCCCACACTGGGCACTACATCCCCTGTGTAGGACTCTCTGGACCCTCTCTTAGTGCAAGGAACACCCAGGGGTGCAGATGCCAACTCCCCCCCAGATCTGGGAGAGTGCTGGGAGAGTCTGCTCTAAGCGTTGCCCAGTCTCCACAACTTCTCAGCTCCCTGCCAGCTCGGGGAGTGCTCCAAGCCCCAGACTCTGCTGATTAGAGACATTTAACATTCCTCCCAATGCCAAAGGGATCTTTTATCAGCGGGGTTTTTTTCCTGCAGACTATTTTCTTTTCATGAAAACATTAAATGGCCTGAGAGATAAGGAACAAATTTATAGCAGTTCACACCGAATCAGCCAAGACACTGGCAAGGAAAAAATGCCTTCCCTCCTGCTACCCGCCTTCCCTCGCACGCTCCCCACCCCGGCTGCTTCCTCTCATTCTCTCCAAATTCTACAGACTCCCACGGCAAGCTTGGCCAGCCCATCCCAGCTCTTCCTGCCCCACGGCAGGGCTTGGCGCAAAGTCACCCACGGAGCCAGAGGATTTGGCACAGGGAGGTGCTGGCACAGTCCCATTCATCATCTCCCTGGGATGCTGCTGAGGGCTGTCTTCATCCCAAGGTGGTGCAGCCTTGTGTCCAGCAGCTCTGGACATGAGGATAGGATCCTAGACGTGCACTCCCTCCTGGCATGAGGATGGATTCAGTCTGTGCAATGCAAAGCCTTGTCTTAAAAACGAGCCAGTCTAAATCTGGGTGGATGTTAACTGTGGGCCTGGGTGAGACCTGTCAGCCCCCCCTTCCCTTCCCCAATAAAGCATCGCTTGTTCCATCCCTGCCGCTGGGAGCTGCTCAGCAAACCAGTCCCGGGGCTCACAGAGCTGTAATGTTTAAGTTACCAAAATCTGCAATAAATTTTCCTAGCAGCCCCCAATCATCTGGGCCCCGTCCGCCAGCGCTGCCGGTTTATGAGCTCTGAAGAGCTATAAAGGCCTTTTACTGGCTGTGTTTTTTATTTCAAATTAGAGTGTGACTGGATAAACAGTGGACAAAGTAAGGATTTACTAGGCATCCTGTGTAGTGCAGGACTAGGGGCTCAGGAACAAGTGGAGCTGTGGCTCTGTGGGATGGACAACATATCCCTTCACCCTGGGTGAGTGGGCTCATGCCTTTCTTCCTCTGGCTGGCTGAAAACACGAGGGCTGGTGAAGGGGAACCCACTTTGGGAGCCCTCATGAGTGCCAGTCAGGGGGTGGGCACCAATGAAGAGCTCCAGTGCTGGGGAATCCACCCAATCTGGTGAAAGCAGAGCACGCATGTGGCCCCATCCATCTCAGACCATGCTTGGAGTTTTGCCACCAGTGGATGTCCTCTGCTGCCCAGAAGGTCGAAGCCAGCATCTCTTCTATGGGAATAAGGGAGGGATGCAGTGCCAAGGACCCTAAATGTCCCCATCCCACACTGAGGTGTCTGGTGGGGGCTGCAGGGGGCAGTGGCAGCCACTGTCTGTGCTCAGGACCTGGAGATGTCCCTTCCCTTCTTGCAAAGATGGTCTCACCCCTTTTACAGACACCATGGTCTGTCCCCAAGCACCACAAAGGCAGACAGAGTGGAGAAAATGGGTAAACAGCATGAAAACATCCCATGTGGGTATTTCCCAGCCATTCCCTGTCAGCACCCTGCCTGCTTGCTGCTCCAGGGATGCTCTTGTGTCCTTGGGATTCGGGCAGGGAGGGGACATGCCACCAGCCCTCCTCAGCCCCTCTCTGCCACTGTTAGTCACAGTTCCACAGGACCTTTGGGCTCTGCCATGTCTAGGGACAGAAGGGGTGTTTGGAGTCTCAGACTCCCGGGGATGGTAGGGTTCATTTCCCCCACTTTACAGCCTGTCCAAAAAACAGAGAAAGGGTCACCCCTTTTTTGGTCTCGAGTTTGGGGTCTTGGTTGCTCTTTTGGGGGGAACAAAACCATGCAGGGGATGATCCTGGGTGAAGCAGAGCAGTTTTCCAGGCTGTAATTTAGGGTCTCCCCGCTTCCAGGGAGGGGTGCTGAGGCACAGGGGCTGCTTCCAGCAGCCTGCAGCCCCCCAGGACAGACAGTGTGCCCCGAGCTGAGCGCAGGGCTGTGCTCCCAGCCGCCGCGAGCGCTTGAAGAATATAGGTGGTTAATGCCTTCAGCATGTATGAAATATCCCATATGCTGGGAAACAAAAGGGGCTCTGTGCTATTAAAGTTTCATTTCCCCCCTCCCCTCCTCCCTCCCCTCTCCCCCCGTTCACCCTGCCCTGCGCGCGCGGCTGGAGCAGAGCAGCCGAGGGGACCCGGGCGCTGCCGGCCCCAGCTCCCGGCCGGGACCCCGGCTCCGGGCACCGCGGGGACAGCCAGGACGTGACCTCCTGCGGGCTCAGCTGCGGCACATGGAAAGCAGCCAGCTGGACTTCCCCACGGGAGAAAAGGGGAAGGGAAAGAGGTGAGCGTGGCGAATCTGAGCATCCCCGGGCTCACCAGAGGTGCCCTGGGCTCCGCGGCCGCCCCAGCGGGATGCTGGCTGGGCATGGCTTTCGGTGACCATGGGGACAGAGCGGTGGCACAGGAGACCAACAGGGCAACCTCCAGGATGGAGGGCGCTACCGGCAGAGCGGAGGGTGGAGGTGGGCTTCCCTGGGGTGCTTTCCTCACGGTGGGGGTCTTTTGGCTCCTCTGTGCTGCCCAGAATGAGGTGCCTCCTTGCCAGCATCCAGCCTGTGGTTGGCGGGGTGCGCTGGGCGCTGGAAGGGGGAGCAGCGCTTTTCCTCAGGACCCTCGGGAGCTGTTGGGGAAAGGATGAGCTGTGCACGTGAGAAAGGAGTGAGGGAAGAAGAGGGAAGGGAACGACAGCCAGGGGACTTGAGGGCAGCAAAACCAGCTTGGTGCCCTGAGGGGACTCTGGAACCTCATTGGTGTCCCAGCCCTTCCTTGTGGTCAAACTCCCAGGGTTTCATGGGATTTGGCTCCAGCAGCTCCTAGGGCTGCAAGCACAGGTCCCCCGGGCTCCTGAAGGGGTTAAGAGAGGAGAGGAAAAGCAGAGAAAGAAAAACAGAGTGTTGGGAGAGAGCAGCTCGGTCAGGGGCTGTTTGCACTGGCTTGGATGTGTCCTCGGCATGTTTATTCCTACTGCACAAGCGGCTCTGCCAGGAGGAGAGCCAGACTGCTGAGCACACACGGCCCCATCTCGAAATGCTTGGGGACCCCTTTGAGTGGTCAGGTGGTGGTCATGCCCTGGCCTCAGGGAGCCCCAGAACCCTGGCAAGAAGCAGGGCTGCTCTTCTTCCTCCCTGGGCTGGCTGGGCTCTCAGCCTTGGGCGAGCTAGATGAGAAAGGACCTCATGTCCCAAGGCCACCAGCCTGCTGTGCTGCTGGGGCCAAGGCCTGGGAATGGGCATGTGCTGGGGTTTGGCTGCTTTCCTGGTCTGGAAAGAAAACACTCCCTTCCCGGGGATGCTCTTTGTTTCCCATGGACAGACCCAAGCGCTGCCCGTGGGGCTCTGAGGGGCCAAACCCTGTGCTTGTGTGCACTCTGTCACTGTGCTGTCAAAATGTCCTTTATCCTGGTCCTGGCAGTTCCCAGGCTGTGTGCACCCATCTCTACTCTCAGTTCCCATCCTGGGATCAGAGCTGGGGGCCAAGACACTGGCCAGGGCTGCAGGTTTGAGAGGCAGCAGGGAGCTGCTCCCTGTTTCTTGGCAGCACGGTTCTGTTCTTCAGGGAGCCTTAGGGCTTCAGGGATGCCTGGAGGTGATGGTGGAGGGGTCACAGTGAGGAGGACAGAGTTTCTGGGCTCAGCAAACCTTGGCTGAGCTGTCAGGTCTGCTACTGACCTTGGATCTCTGCACTGGCAGGTCGTGTGCCCCTGATCCTGACAGCCCCAGGTCACAGTCCCTTGTTTGTCTGTTCAGAAGGACCTGGGCAGGGTTGTGACAATGTCAAACACGCCTGTGAAATCCGGTGGCTGTGCCAGCCTGCAGGATTACCTGGGAAGTTTTGCAGCCTGGTTTGGAGCCTGGGGAGTTGAGATGCTCAGACTGTCAGTTGTCCCAGCTCGGGCAGCCCTGAATGCTCGGAGGTTGTTTAAACTGGATTTTCAAGCCCCTGTGGGGTTTTCTGCTTAGTTGCTGTCTTGTGCTTTATATCTGCTGAGGCTGAGCTCCCTGGGGCCAGCAAGGCTGCAGGATGAGCCATAATTCCATTGCCAGAAAATTCATCCCACTCATCTCGTGGCTGTGGGATGAGTTCCAACCCCACTGCAGGGTGAACCCCAACCCCACTGCAGAGGCTGCCCTGTCCTCCACAACCAACACAGCTTTTAGCACAACTCCCAACAGGCATCTGATATCCAGGGGCGACCCCATGCCCATAGTGCTCGCCTCCAGGAGCAGCATTTTGTTTAGTGGAAGTTCCTTCATTCCTCTCCCAGGAAATGTGCACTGGTATTGCGTGGGAAATGCGTGAAGGCGCCACTGTGCCAGCCCGCCCTCCCTTCTCTCTTTTCGGCAGCTGCTGCTGGAGCTCTGAGGGGAAATTTGGGTGTGGGACCTGCTGTGCCAGAGAGCTGGTGGCTGCACAGCCGGGGTGTTCCTGCGGGATGGGTGATGAAGGTGAGCTGCCCCAGGCAGACAGGGATGTGTGGAGACAAAAGCCGCCAGAACCTGGCTTGCCAATCCAACTCACTCTGCAGCCATGGTGGTGCCAGTCCTGGGGACAGCTGTGTCACACTGACCAGAGCTTGATTTTTCAGTTCATCTTCTCTCTTGGACCTCTCTGGTTTTTACATTTCATTTGAGCTTTGAAAAGGCTGCACTGCAGTTTCATCCCTGGCTTCCTGTAGTGATCTGCTGAGGCTTCAGCTGACCCCTCTGTGTCCCACAGCAGTACGGGCCAGAGGTCCCTGAGGATGGCCACCCCCTCGGTGACACCTTGGGCTTGCATCAGGCTGAGCTGGTGGGACATGGTAAACCTGGTACTTCGCTCCCCAAAACTGCACTGAGAAGGGCTTGAGGCAGCTGTAAGAGCCACACTGGGGTTGTCCTCATTCCCTGGAATGCAGCAGCTGGATCTGGGGTCAGGGTTCAAGCTTAGCAAAGGGCAGGACAGGCTGGGACCTGCCCTGCATGAGGCTGTCATGCAGCCAGGGCATGGGCAGCTCCCAGGATTGTCTGGTTGGGACTCCCAGGTCAGATGGGCCCCTTAGGGATGACAGGAAGGGGCAGATTAACTTCTGAACCCAGCCAGGAGGGCAGAGCAGGATCAGTGTTGCTTGGCTGGAGTGCACAGACTGATGTTTGATGTATGCAGATCCCCATGGAACATCAGGGTGTCTTGGAGACTGGGGCTGGAACGTGGGCTGAGCAGTGGGAAGAGTGGGGTGGGTGTGCTGAGCACCAAAACCCCCATGGGAATGGGGATGGCAGAGTGGAGCAAACACCCTCTGGGACTGGATTGGGATGGCTGTGCTGGGGTACAAAATACATCTCACCCTGACTCCAGCCCAGCCTGCACCGTGCTGCCCTGCAAGGTGCCAGTATCCCTTTTCTCAGCTCCCCATCCTGCTCCCAGCCCTCCTCAGTGCCTGGGAGTCTCTGTTCCCAGGGGAGCTGCCCAGGGAGAGGTGCACTCCTCCCTGAACCCGGAGGGACAAGCCCAGGGCTGGCGTGAGGAGCCGTGCAGCAGTTCAGAGGAACACGATCAGCCCACATCCAGCCCTTCCTTCCAGCGTGCGGTGGAGAGGGAGGGGACATGGTCCAGCTGGCCGGGATGCCACTGTCATCCTCCTCCTCCCTTGCTTTGCTCACTGCTTAATCACGACCGCTCCCCTGGCGCCCCGCAGCCCCCGTGCCCATCCCCAGCATTCCTTCTGCCCCCTCTCCCCACCAGCTGTGGTCAGGGAATGAGGGCACAGGGCACCCAGCTGCCAGGACCAGCAGCCTGTGTCCCCACAGGCAGGCTGGGGTGCTGGGGACCAGCAGGGGTTGCACGGGGACAGGCATTCAGGAATGTTGTTTTTTCCATCCCGGTTTCCGTCAAGGTAGTAAATCAGCGCTGCAAAAAAAGGCTTTTGTTTTCCCCAGCACGCTGCGGGCTGCTGTGCCTGCCAGCCCTGGCCTCCCCTGCAGCAGCCAGGACGTGGCCATGGCTGTGCACACTCCCAGATCTTGCTCCTCAGCGAGCAGCATCCCTTCTCATGCCAGGGGAAGCAATCACATCCATCCCACTTTTCTTGTGCCCCTTCCCTGAGCATTCCCCGTCAGAGAGATCTTCCTTCCCTGCGTCCTGCACAGCCCAGCTGTGTCCCTCCTGTTGCCATCCCCTTCTGCCTGTAAGCACCTCTGGGTGGCACAGGTGACACCACACTGGCCCCAGCCGTGCAGGGCTTTGGGGTTTAGCAGTAGGGTCCTTGTGCAAGGGAGATCCCACAGGCAGCTCGGCCGTGCCTCCCCCCAGCACACAGCTCCTGGCCAGGTATCCGGGGAGCTGGGAGGGATATTGGATTGCAGCAGACAGGAGAGTGTCTATGCACAGGGCAGCCAAATGCTGCCGGGTGACACCCGAGGTGTCTCCGGTATCAGCCGTGAGGGCAGTGCTGCCTTACAGAAACGCGGGGATGTGGAATTGCCCTCGGGAGATGCAGTCACCCGGTCTCCTTGCCTGTGGTGCCCCTGAGGGAAAGGGCCACGGGAAGAAGGCTCCACGTGGGGAAGGAAGGTGCCCGGCTCCCCTGAGGGGACATTCAGCTGCTGGCACAGGGGAGGTGTAAAGCTCCCCAGATGTATACATTGCGGCTGGGCTATTTTGGAAAGCTACCGCGCCGATCTTGTGACTGGAGCTGGGGACTGCAAGTCTGGGCAGCAGGGTCCTGCCTGAGTGACAGCGACCCGCTGCCTGACCCGGGAAACCCGAGAGCCCCGCTGTGCCGGGGACAGCTTTCGCACCCCTTCCCGGCTTGTTTCATGGTGATGAAAACCCAGCGTGGGGCGGGGATGTGGATGAGAACAACACGGGAAAGCGGAGACAGAGGCAAAGTTTGGGTGTGAATCTGCCCCCCTCTACTTCATGGCACTCCATGGGCCACTCGCGGTCCCCAGGGCTATGCTGGAGGTGGCCCCCATTTTTTTAGAGGTGTGCCACTCCTGCCCCTGCTCTGTGTCTGGGACAGACCAGCCCAGGCACTGAGGACCCCCAGCCGGGTGCCGGGAGCAGATGGAGATGAAGACTTTCTGCAGACCCCGTCTCCCCCGGGCTCAGCAGCCTGAATGCCAGCAACGCCTGCCAAAAATATTTGTGTGGGACGTGGAAAGTTAACTTTAGTTTTCCTTTTTTCAATAGCGGGGGGGGGAAGGGTGACAGGGTGTGAGAAAGGCAGGTGGGGGGGCTGTGCATCACTCGCCAGCGAGTGGGCAGGAAGAGAAGCTGAGCAAAAGGTCTCTTTTCTGCCAGATTTCAGCACTTTGTGAATCGAAGGATTTTTTTGTTGTTGTTGTTATTATTCCCTCCCCAGCAACATTTTGCAGCTTGTCGTAGGGGCTTGTTGCCATCAGGAAGAGGAGCCTCTCAGATGGGCACGGTGAGCAGCTGCTTCTGGGACTGTGAGTTGGGCGTCCTCTGGATCTGCACCCCCTGAAACGGTGCCTGAAATGACCCTTCATAAATAAATAGAGAAAGAGAAATAAATCCCTCTTCACAGCCTTTGTTTGCCGGTGGGGGCTGTCTCAGCCTGATTTTGTGGCTATGCCTGGTGTTGCTGCTTGTTACTGCCAGTGCAGTGATGCACCCGAGGCACATACACACATCCCACCCGACTGGTATTCCAGCAGACGGGATCAGCCTTTGCTAGAGATCCGTGGCACCCCTAAATATTCCCCTCCCGTGCTGCTGGTAGAGCTCCGGAGCTGTGTCCCGGGGGAAGGAGGCTGCTGCTCTCCGCCGTTCCCCCTCCGCCGTGCCGGGCCCAGAGTGGCCCCCAGCGAGGCAGCAGATGCCTGGCTCGGTATCTCGGTGCTGTGGGTGGCTCCATCTCAGCAGTGTGTCCTCAGGGAACACCACTGCTCGGGTCTCACCAAGGAAGGGTTTGCCTGGGGAACCCCGAGGCTGTGGGCGTCACTCCCAGGAGATGCCCATGTGTGGAAAGCGCTCCCGAATGGAAGGGGGCGGCTCTGGAAGAGGTTCTCAGGGAGGTACCAGCTCCCCCAGCTAATTGTCAAGGCAGCTCTGGTGTAGGATAGATGTGAGTTGTGCTGCCCAGGAAGCTGCTCCCCAGGGACAGGGCGAGGGAAAGGGAGTGGGGAGATGCAGATCCACCCTGAGATGTTCTCTGCCAACCCAGGCTGGGCTGGGACTACTTTTTGGCAATTTTCTTTCTGTCCTCATTTGAGATAAGCCAGCTTCAACAACTTGCTATATTTCTAAGGAAAGATGTGGGTGGCTTCCTGCAACTATTGAACCCTCAAATTACATAAAGAGGAGAGTGAAATTTCTTTTTCAGAGAGAAACACTGACATTTTCTCCTCAGGTTCTCTTTGCAAATCTGTGCTGAATAATTGCAGCAGAGAGAGGTGGGAGGAAGGATTTCAGAAGGGGCAGAAGATTTCCATTGGGCGTTCTCCAAAAAATGCAGCCTTGTGTTTGGGAAATGCCCGAGTGCCTGCTTTCTAATCTGCCTTCTTTTCCAAAATAACCTTGCTAAGGACAGGAAAAGATTTGCAGAGAAGCTGTGAGCCTTGAGGAAGCTGCAGGGTGTATTCCTGCCAGAGCTGAACCTGCGACGTTGACCTGGTGCTTTTTCTTGTTTCACTGAAAAACCTCCCAATAACTCAGGGAGGGGTTTGGGATGAGCAGAAACCCCTTTTCCTCCTCATCTGGCTGTTAGGTTGGGAAATCCATCATGGTCCATGGTGCTGTGGATCTCCCAGGAGGCGCTTCCCTGGGACCAGCCTTGCAGTGAGCAGGGCTGGGTGATGCTGTGCGAGCGAAGGACTCACAGGAATTTCCGTACACTATAACCCATATCCTGTCCTGGGAGTGATGACATCCCCCTCTCCCAGCTGATAACTTGTCTGTGTTGGTGCGTGGATTCATCATCCAAGCAGGATTTGTGCTTGGCAGGAGGGAAGTGGGTCTGTCTGCGCTTGTCCTGACGCCGCATGAGTCACTCAATGGTTAAACACAGTTTTGCTGGATGCTGGAAATTTTCCTTTTTTGTTCCTGATAACCCTGAGCAACATCCTCAGGGATTTTCTTCTTTGCTGAACACTCCCAGCCCCAGAGCAGTGATGCCCCAGCCTCACCACTAACAGGGGTACCCACAGCCCCATCTGGGCTGACAAAGTGAGGGCAGCCAGGCACAGGGCTCCGGCCGTGGGTGCTGTCTCCAGGGTGAGGATGGATGGATGAGAGTGCTGGGGTGGTGAGCATGGTTTTGGGGTTGAGGCATTTCCAAATGGGCTTTGCATCTCAGGGGGTCCTTCCTGAGGATTCTTCCTTCTCAGAGAAGCGGTGCTGGAGCTGCAGTTCAGGCTGGGGTTGCCAGGAGCTGCTCCAATGTCTGTGGCCATAGGAAATCAGTGCAAGCACAAGCATCCTCAACCCTCCTCCTTCCCTTTACACAGGTTTTTGGATGCTGGTCCTCTGTCTGGAAAAGAGAAATTCCTGCAAAATCGTCCTTGCTGGCCTGCCTCCTCTGGACACATCTCTCCATCTGGGTCTCCAAAACCTGCCTGCTCCGGTGGCATCGTGCCTGGTGTTCCTGCCTGCAAGAGTAGTAAAGCTGAGCTCGTGCCTGGCACGCGGCTGCCCTCCCTCTCATGCTGCCCATGCTCTGAGGGAGGATCCACCCCCCTGGCCATGCAAAGATGTTTGGAAAGGCCATGGAGTGGCAGTGAAGGAAATCAGTGAAGAAAGATGCTGAGGACAAGGCTCCAGCAGTTCTGCCTCCACCCCCAGCCCAGCTGCCCGAGGCCTGGCGAGTCTGAGCAGCCCCCCTGTGTCTGTGGGACAGCCAAGGGGGACACTGAGGGGGACAGTAGCTGTTGGCAGAAGAGGGGGAGCAGAGAGGTTCAGAGCTGCCATCAGCTCTGGGATGCTCCAGCCTCTGAGCCAGGCGAGCAGGAGGCACGGATGGGACTGCTGGGAGGGAAATCAAGTGGGAGCTGCCAGAGGGACCCCAGGGGTCTCAGTGGGGAGGCACCACAACCCCCATTGAATGGCAGCCTGGCCTTGGCAGAGGAGCTTGCAGCACCCCCCAAGTGCCCTGCTTCTGCCCCAGAGCTGCCCCCCACAGCAGACAGCCCCACAGGCAACCCCAGCCAGGAGTGGAAAGTGGTGAAGATCCAACGGGTCCTCATCAACCCTGACTTTGAGCCAAGGAAAACAGGTAAGAGAAACCCCCTTTGGCCACCGTCCCCCTCGGAAAGGCACTACTGTGCTCCTGGTGAGAACACCCAGCTCTTCCCAGGGCAGGATTTCCCTTGGGTTAGAGGTCCCAGGCTTCCAGCAGAGCTGCTGGGACTAATTTAGCTTGAGATGATCTCTCTGGCCTTAAAAATAAGGAGGAATCCGTGGCTTTTCTCTGGAGGAGGGTGGGAAGGCAGCAGGCGGGTTCCCACTCTCTCCAGGAATTCAACCCATCCCTAAGTGGAGCATGAACAGGATGGACTTCCCAGCCCTCACCCTGGCCATGGGGCTTGGTGGGATCCTGCCCAAGAGTGAGCAGGACTGGCTCCTGTTCAGTGTCTGGGACAGGGGCACCTCTGCTCCATTGATTGGGGATGGCCAAGCATCCCTGACATGGCTTTGGGCCATTTTTGCCAGCCCCTGGTTTAAAAACGAAGTGCTTTATTTCAGGCTGGTTGGTTCCTACAATGCTCTCTGCCATTGCTTCATTTCACAGGCCTGTGCCACAGCTATTCCTCTCCACCCATGACTGTCCCTTCAGCCACAGTGACACAAATACAGGTTCATATCTGAGGTTACTGGGGCTGCTGCCATGCCTGGGCTGCCCCACCTCCCCATGGGAGATGTTCCTACAGAACCCATCCTCTTACAGGCATTGGACCGATTTTTAAACCCTGCTTCCACCCTCCTTTCTATTTTGCTCCTGCCCAGCTGTTATCGAGGCAGGTGTGTCCCTGTCCCCACGGGATGGCGTTATCAGATGCTGCTGCTCAGCTCAGAGCCTGCTTTTCCCAAGGCAGCCCCCAGGGCTGGGTGGGATGGGGTGGGACCGACGGGGGATGCTTGACACAAACGCGGTGTCCAGAACCCATTCCATGCCTTTTTGCAGTGTCAGACGTCCTCAAAACCAGCGGCTCCTGGATGGGACACAGGCTGGGAAGCTCAGCCAAGCTCTTTGGCTCAGAGCTGCCCCAGCAGCATCGTGTTTCAGGGCTCAGCACACAAACCAGATGGACCCAAATAGTCTTCCCATTTCTCACTGCTCCGGGATGGCAGATCTGCGGTGGGGAAAGGTCAGGCCTGACTCTGTCCAGGCTCAGCATTTTCCTAATCCGTGCCGCCATCCAGCACTTTTGCTGCCAGCCTGGAATTTTAAAGTAACTCAACAGGTTTTTTGGAAAGAGTTTGTCTGTCCTGTTTCCTCCCCCTCCAAGTGAGATCACCACCAGCCACTGCCTGCAGGACCCGTCAGACTTTCCAGAGCCTCCAGGCAGGATGTCACTGAGGGTCCTGAGAACTGGGAGCAGCTCTGGGACCTTGCAAAAAGCCTGCAGGTTTGGGAGAGAGGTTTAGGTCAGTGCAGGTGAGAGGAAAGGGCACTAGGGCTGTTCCTGCAGCAGACTGTTTGCAGGAGCATCCCTGGGAGATGTCAGGGATTTGCCCCTCTTCTCTTTATCTGTCTAGGGGCACAGGAACCCCCACCTCTTCCAGCTTCTTCAGGAGTAGAGGGTGCCTCCATCCACACCCAGAGTGGTGCAGGGCTGGCTGTGGGAGCTGGGAGCCAAACAGGTGCCCCACCTTGAGCTGTGTGGACCCACCCAGGCAGGTCCCAGGTGCCCCTTTGGTCCCCATCCAGCAGCCCAAGGCCAGGCTGGCTGCTCTCAAATATCCTGCATGGCGGCCCGGGCTGGTTGGCACCTCTCAGGGCAGGCTGGGGAGTGCAGGAGCCCCGGGTAGAGGCAGCGGCTGGGAGATGCAGGAGGCAGGACTGGTTTCTCTGTCTGGTGTGCAAATAAACGGAAGGTTTCACTCCCTGGGGGCTGCAGAGCCAGCGCCAGGCTCCCTCAAAAACCAGGAAAGCACAAAAAAGCATAGAGTGGCAGGAAGAAAGGAAATTAGAAAGGCAAAAAATCAAGCCAAGAGCTCATCCTGAGGTGTGGACAGGCATGGGAAGGGGGTGAGGCCGGTCCCACCCGCAGCCAGGGATCTCAGGGTGGTGGGAGGTGATATTGACTCCCCAGGGCTCATCTTGCCCAGGACTGTGGTTCCCTTGTGACTGGGAGCAGAGGGGAGCAG
Organism: Brachypodius melanocephalos; assembly: GCA_013398615.1. Lineage (NCBI taxonomy): Eukaryota > Metazoa > Chordata > Aves > Passeriformes > Pycnonotidae > Brachypodius > Brachypodius melanocephalos. The sequence goes on from VZSR01000479.1 coordinate 7,926,372, forward strand.
ACTGCACCCCTAGCAGGGGGGATTCGATGCTCTTTGCAGGAGGTCCCCAGAGCAATGACACAGGTGCCGGATTTTTGTCTCTGGATTTTTGCCTCCCTCCAAATGCCTCAAAACTTTAGGCACTGGGGAAACCTGAGGAAAGGGGAGGCCCCACACACCCAGCAGCGTCTGAAATGTAAGGTGCTGCGGGGGGAGGAGGGAAAAACGGGTTAAGGGGATGTCCCGGCATAGGTGAGAGGATGCTCAGGATTGTTAAGGGGAATGTGCAGGACTGGGAGAGAGAGATACCCCAGAATGGGATAAGGGGATGTCCCGGGCTGGGAAGGGGATGCGGGGAGATGGGTAAGGGGATGCCCCGGGCTGGATAAAGGGATGTCCAGGCTTCTCCCTCCCCGCAGCGGGCTTAGGGCTGACCCAGCCGGGACGAGAAGCAGCGGAGCGGAAGCATCGGGGGCGGCGGGGCGGCTGCCAGAGTCGCTGGGCGGGGGGGACCCGTCCCGTCCGGTCGGTCGGTCTGTTGGGGCGGGCAGGGGCAGGGGCAGTGCCGGCGGGACCCGCCACTCCCCGGCCCCGGCCCCCGCCCGCCGCCCCCCCCGGGCCCGCTCCGAGGGCGGAGCTGCCGCAACTTTCCTGCCCGCCGCCTCCTCCCCGGTGCAGTCGGGCTGCGCGGGGAGGCGGCACCGGCACCCGGCACCGCGGGTACGGTCGGGCTGGAGGGGTAGGGAGGGCAGGGACCGGGGGGCTCCGGGCGGGGGCCGGGGGGTGCCAGTGCAGAAGTGACGGAGGAAGGAGGTTGTGTGGGCACGCAGAGGGGACCCCAGCGGGGGTCTTGGGATCTGGGGGTGTCCGGGGTGCCGGGGGATGGCAGTGAGCAGGGGGTGCATAGGGCTCCAGGGCGCACGGGGGCGGGGGCCAAGAGTGCATGCCCAGAAGTCCCGTGGATGCGATGGTGGGCGAAGGGTGGGCGATGGGGCGCGCACAACCGGGGCTGAGCGGGGTTTCTCTCCAGGAATGAGCGGGGCAGGTGTCGGTTCCCCCTGCCGGCACCCGGTGTCCGATGTGGGGCGTGGGAGGCACGGCGAGGACACACGGCGGGGACGTGGAGGGTCGTGGGGGTCCTCCTCGGGGCTCGCAGGGTCGCACCTCCCAGCTCTTCAGAACGACTTCCCAGGCGATGTCCCCTGTCCCCTGCGTCAGGGACATGACCTCCCCTGGCCACGCCACCTATGCTGGGCACACGAGGTCTGTCCCTCGGCTTGGCAGCCAGCAGCATGGATCCTTTGCGGATTGTGCAAGGGACAGGCAAAGGCCCCGTTCCGTCCCGCTGCCCTCCCCGCTCTGCCCACCCCACAGGGACACTCCGAGCAGTTTGACCTTCTCTCGCCAGGCCAGCGCCGCTGGCTCGTGGCACCGGCCCGGCAAGGCTGTCCCCGGGATCTGGCAGCCCGGGATGGGTCGCAGCGAGTTCCAGCAGCTCTGGGCACAGTGGAGCTGGGACGCACTTTCCAGGCGGGATGGAGTCCCCGTGGTACCCGGCAGTGGGACGGGCTCGTTCTGCTGCATTCGGGGTGGATGGGTGGCAGGGCTGTCTCGGGCAGGTCTGCCCGGCTCCAGCCACCTTTTCCAAAGATAAAAGCTTGATTTTAGCCAGCTGGGGAAGGTCCTGCCTCCACCTGTGTGGTGGCAACAGCTTCTTCTTGCCCAGTGGGGTACGTGGGGCTGGGGCTGCTCACTGCATCCCCCCTGGGAACTGGGGGTGGGCAGGGGCAGACAGCCCCCATTTGAACTTAATCCCCACCAGCCCCTTCTCCTCCTCCTGTGTGGGAATTGGGTGCCCCAGGACTTGTTGCTTGGAGACTGTGTGGCCATTTCAGCAGGATTTGGGTGCTGAGTTCTGGGCACAGCTCATGGGGAGGCAAACAGCTCCAAATCCAGCAAAGCCCCTGCGAGCAGAGCACAGGGAAAACTTGCAAGCGCAACGAATTTTCTTGCTGTGCCACAGTTTGTCACTGGCAAAGGCGCCTGTGTGGAGAGGCTCAGCACAGAGTGTCTGCCAGGCAGGCGAGGTTGATCCCACCACAGCACCCACCACTTGAGCCGGATCTTTTTGGGGCTGCAGGGCCAGCATGGATAAGAACTTCATGGAGGTTTTGTATCTGGGGCATAGGAGCATTGGAAGCTGGGAATGAGGCAGAAAATTGTCATCCTTCTATCCATATGTTTGAATCATATCCGTTTCTAGCTAGCTCAGCTGCCTGTCTGTGCTACCCTCTGTGTTTTCCTAGCTGCAGATTATTTGGGATAACTGGGAGCTGGAGGGAAATGTGTGCACAGACTTAAATGAGTTGGTACGCGCTGCAAAAAATCCTGCACAGCTGTAGCTGGGGCAAGGGGCCAGCTTACTGCTCTGCCAAAAAACCTGCTTACATTTCCTCAGTGTCCAAAGTCCTCAATGTTTGGGTGAAAACACTGGATGTCCTCTCCTCAGCATTTCCTGGCTGTGGATGTGCACTGGGGTTTGTGTCAGGTGGCACAGAGCACGTCCCTCTGGAAATGGAGTTTGTCTTGGTTTCACTCTTTTTTTTTGCCAGTGGGATTTTGCCAGCAAGAGGCACCATTTGGGTTGACCACAGAAGTCCAAGAAATGTTTGGAAATGGGGAAAAGTGCCTGCTGGTTATGGATGGTGGGTGCTCTGTCAGGGACTGATCTAGTAGGACACCCTGAGCATGGCCAAGCTGGGCTGCAGCACCAGGATGGCTGAGCATCCAAACTTGGAGCAGGCCAGGAACAGAGCCCAAACTGAAGACTTTGGAGTCACCTGCCAGCTCTGACTCCAAGATTTCACATGACCTGTTGCACCCTGCAGGTCCCATTAAGGCCTGGGTACCTCTTGTCTTCTGCGTATAAGGACTTCTCACCAGGCACAGCTTCCAAGTCACTGTTTTCCTGCCTGTGATACCCCAGACACGTCAAGACCATCAACTTTCACTGAATTTGTCAGTTCAGCAAAACTGCAATTAAGGGCCAAGTCTTCATCCCATTTCATCTCTCGGAGTCTATCTTAGGGCAGGATGGGTTAAAAGCCATGTCTGATACATCCTTCACCTACATTTGGGGTCAGATGGTGATTCCAGCCTTTCCTGGCTGGACTTCAGACATCCTACTTTAACACCCTTCAGGGGGATCCATCCTTTGCATGGAAAGCTGAGATGGAAGGAATTTTTTTCCCCATCTGTCCAGGAAGTGAGAGCAACAAAAATTCCTTTCATCACCTTCGTCATCCTCGCTCTGGAGGAGAGAGCACTCTACATGCTGTGGGAAGGATGACTGACAGCTTGGCAAGAAGAAATTAAACCCTGCACTTGGGGGATGTTCAGGAAGTCACCTCTGGAGCAACGGAAAACCTACAGAGCAAGTGCCTATATAAATATATAGATAGCAATCTATAGGCTTCTGTGGCCAGAGGTGAAGTGTGTTAAACCAGAACAGCACTTGAAGCTGCTCGTGTGTGCCAGGACTGTGGCAGTTCCATGGGGCACAGGATGCACAGGATCCTTCTCCAGCATCCCTGGACCACAGGGGACCCAAGATGTGCCCATTGAGGGCACATGGCAGTGGAGAGGGCTGGTGGGGCTCGTTGTCTTGGGAGAAGCTGGCACATTTGGAGAGGGGAGATGTTTTCTTTCTGAGGGACAGTGTCATGGCAAGCCAGTATATGGTGTAGGTAAAGGAAGGAAGGAAGGAAGGAAGGAAGGAAGGAAGGAAGGAAGGAAGGAAGGAAGGAAGGAAGGAAGGAAGGAAGGAAGGAAGGAAGGAAGGAAGGAAGGAAGGAAGGAAGGAAGGAAGGAAGGAAGGAAGGAAAGGAAAATCCATCACCCATTGGATTTTGGACTGGCCTCAGGGTAATGGGTGGAAACCAGTTCCCAGTGCTCTTGGACACAAGTAGTTTTATTTTGTCCTCCTCCCTGCACTACTTTGGCTGCCTCCAGCCCCATCCCCTTTTCCTTCTCCTCCCCAGCACCTGGACATTCTCAATCCATTCAGCTCTCTCCCACCAGCCTGGGGCTGGGAAAAAGACCAACCAGAGCCCACCCGGGGCTGCCAGCTGGCAGGAGATGGCATGGCAGAATCCCTCCAGACACCATGGCAGATGGATAAAGGCTCTTGCACTGAGTGAATAACTTCATCTTGTGGCTCAGGCTGCAGCAGTTTCCTCTGGACTGCCAGAGGCTTCAGTGCTCTTCATCTGTGTCATAAAAATCGTATGTGAAGTTCAATTCTTACCCTCAGCATCCCAAGTAGTACCCTGAGGGATTTATTTACAGTGGACCAAGGTGGACCAGCCCAGGAATGGTGAGTGCTGAGCAAGCAGGGGCAGAGGGCCTTCTGGAAGACTGCAGGGGATGGGTATGGATGGAAATGCAGTGTAGGGAATTTTAGGTGGGGGAATCCACCCTGCAGCACACCCTGGCCCGGAGTAATGTCCATGCCTGTGGCAGCAGCAAGGGATGGAGACACCCAGGGGCAAAATCCCAGTGGGCAAACCCCGGTATTGGTCCCGGCTACGTGGGAGCCTATCTGGCGGCTAGTCCAAGCAGGAACGGGCTGGCCAAGAGCTGAGTCATCCCTCCAGCACGGAGGAGATCCCCCAGGGCCCCTCGTTTGCTGTTAAAAGGCAGTAGCAAGAGCAAGAGGCTGCGAAATGGCTCCGCCGAGAGCTCGGCTTCTTCGGCAGCCCCGGCCTCCGAGGAAGCGGGGATGCTCCGCTCGGAGCACGAAACCCGCAGACATCTGGAGCCTGTGGCTTGTTTCTCAACGGCTCCTTGGCCGCGTTTCTCCTCCGTTTCGGAGATAAAGGCGGCGAGGGTGACCCCGCGGAGCGGGAGCCGCGGTGCTGGCCGCCCTCCAGCCAGCCCGGCCGGAGGAAGCAGCGGCCCCGCTCTGTGCCGCGGCCAAAGCAAATAGAAACGGGGCGTGAAACAATGCTGGGCGAGAACCGGGGGGGACTGGCCGCCGGCGTCGCCGCTGCCGACGGGCTCCT
>VZSR01000479.1:7931513-7966990 GCA_013398615.1 Brachypodius melanocephalos
TGCTGGGTGCGGGGGTGATGCTGATGGTCGGTGCTGGTGTCTGTGCCCAACAGTGACCTCAGGGGCTGGGTGGGGGACACTGTCCTTCCCACGGATGCTTTCGGGGGGGTGGCAAGCTCATAGGAAATTGCTCACCCTGAGAAAATGAGTTCCCGGCAGCTCCACATCCTTTCGGTTTAGGGAAAGGCTGGTGCCCTGACCTTTGTCCGGCACAGGAGAAGCCCAGCGGCACTGGGCTGCTCGCCGCGGGGCTCACGCCAGGCTTTTAGCACATTGCTTTTAGCACTTGGGTTGAGTCTCGAGGCGTGAGGGTGGCTCCTCGCTGTCTCCGTGTCTGCGTCCAGCTGGGCAGGAGCTGCGCAGCTTCTGTCGGCTGCTGCCATCTCGTGTTGCTCCATACATGAGTCGCCCACCAGTGTTGCCCCACCGTCTTTGCTGTGAAGTCGGGGTGGGTTGGCATCTTTCTGCTGTTCCCGGGTTTTTATCCTGCCCGCTCGGGGCTGAGCATGCCGGGATTCGGGGCGAGGGGCTGGGGGACACACGCTGACCCCTTCCCTGCCACTGTCTCTTTGAGCCAAAGCTATGTGGGCTGCAACCGGAGACCTGCTCGGATAAATTCCTTTCCCATATGGTCAGCGCGGTGGGTGCATAGAACCCAGCCGAAATAGGGGGTGGGGTGGTGGAAACGTCCTGAGTGTCACTTGGTGTCCCCTGGGCTTTTCCATCTGTCCCAGCATCTTCGTGATGTCTCTGCTGGATCCCCGTTGCCCCCAGGCCGTGCACCCCAGCCCTGGTGCATCTCTCCTGCCTTCCTCCACCTGCCAGGGAAAGAGCTGGGATGCCGGGGAATTCCTGGAAGAAGGGGCGGGGATGCTGACACCCCACATTCCCACTGAGAGCCCTAATCCCCTTTTCCCCTCTGCCCAGGTCTTTCCCGCAGCTCCAGCCTCTCGGAGAAGGAGCTGAAGGAGGCGAAGGCGCGGAGCCAGAGGATCGCGGCTCAGCTCACCACGGCTCCCGGCCCCGGCTCCAAGGGCGTCCTGCTGTTCCACCGGCGCAGGCAGCGCGTTGACGGGCTCACGGGGGCCGGGAATGGCGGGGGGCTGCCGCTGAGCCCCGCGCCCCAGCCGCGCCAAGGGGTCATGGAGGAGAGCCAGGGGCAGGGCATGAAGCCGGAGCCTGACCAGCCTGGCAATCTAGGAGAAGGGATGCTGGCAAACGCCTCCCCGTGCCAGGAGCTTCCTGCTGAAGCCCAGCAGGTCCCACTGAGCGTTTACCTGAAGGAGAACATGGCATCGGCCGCCACCAACGGCGTGCAGGAGCAGGCAGCCAGCGGGATGGAGAGAGGGGTGGAGGGGCTCGGAAATGCAAGAGCCCATACAGGGCCAAACACAGCGGCTCTTGTCCTGCCACAGAGCCCCGAGGAGGGGAAGAACGTCAAAGTGCCCAGTGAGGTGCCTGGTGAGGTGCCCAGCGAGGTGCCCAGCGCACCAGCAGGGACAGCCACAGGGGTGGCATCCCCAGCCGGACAGCAGCAGAACGGGACACAGGCCCGGCAGTACTACGAGGTCCATCTCACCCTGGCCAAGCCCAAGCCTGTGAAGAACAGGACAGCCAGACCCTTCGGCACCCAGGCATCTCCCGCCAGTGCCCAGCCAGCCCAGGAACCCCCTGCCCCCGAGCTGCCCCCACCACCAACCTACGCAGAGACCCTCAGCAGCCCCCCACCCCTCACCCGTGTCCGCTCCCCCCCTGCCTACTCGGCCCTGTACCCCACCCAGGAGCAGAAGATGCTGCCAGATCCCCTCCTGGGCTGTGGGGTGAGCGGACCAAACCCCTTGCCCAAAACAGGGATCCTGGAAGAGTCGGCTGCCCGGAGAGCCAGCAGAAAGTCCATGTTCACCTTCGTGGAGAAGCCAAAGCTGGGCCCCAACCCCGACCTGCTGGACCTGGTTCAGAGTGCAGACAGCAGGAAGAAGCAGAAGGAGCAGGGGGAGCCCAGCGCCGAGGATGAGCCCTTTGCCCTCGGGGCTGAAGCTGCGAACTTTGTTCCCAACAGTGCAGCCAGGGGTGTGCAGCACCTCCCACCAGCTGAGGATGCTCCAGCATGGTCCTCCTGCCTCAAGTCTCCCACCATCCAGCCCAAGAAGAAGCCACAGCCCAGCCACATCCTCACTGAAGCGAGAGGGAAGGGGGCTGAGCTCTTTGCCCGCCGACAATCCAGGATGGAGAAGTTCATCATTGAGGCCCCCTCCCAGCCTGAGCTGCTGCGGTCCCCATCACCCACCATGTCCCTGCCTCCCTCCTGGAAGTATGACAACAATGCTTATCTGTCACCCATGGTCTCCAGACGCCCCTCCAAGAGTCCCTGCAGGCCCTCCAAAACCCCTCCTGCATCACTGTATGGCAGCAACCTAATGGAGAATGAGGTGTCCCAGAAGGAGCTGGAGATCTCCAAGCACCAGCCTTACCAGCTCCAGCCTTCTCTCTTCATCCTCTCCCCATCCAAGGGGCCAGCAAGGTCCACGCCCCAGGAGGTGCCCCCCCCCAGACCCTCTCTTCCTGACTCCTACCCCTATGCCCAGCAAGCCTCCTGCCCGCCCTCTCCGTTGCCTCCTTCCCCAGTTTGGCATCCCCCCGTGGTGCCCAGCGCCGGCCAGACCACTGCCAGCCCCTTCCCCAGTGCGACCGGGGCTCTGCCCCTGCCTCACGACAGCCGTGCCAGTCCTGGAGCCCCGGCTGAGGTGCTGCTGGCCTCCCCGTGCCGCCTGCTGCCACCCCGGGGAAAGGCAGGCTTCCAGGCACCCCGGCCCTCCTACTCCACCAGGAATGCCGGCATCGAGCCGCAGGTGTGGAAACCTTCTTTTTACTACAAGTAGTGGTGGCAGAGAGAAAAACGCAGCGGTGCTAGGGCTGAGTTCTCCCCAACTGCCCATGGGAGCGCCAAAAGCCAAACCAACCACAAAAAAAAGGGGGAGGGGGGCGGGGAGGGAAGAAAAGAAAATAGAAAAAAGAAGTCGTTTTGAGGCTGCAGTGCTGGGACAGTGGGTGACAGGCGCTGCTGAGCCCCCGGTGCAACACGCGCTGAGGAGTCCCGGGGAGGCAGCAGGAGCTCGGCACAGAGCCTGCAGGATTCTCAAAGAGTTAGCAGGAGCCTGCCTGTCCCACAGGGCTGCTCTTGCTCTTCTCTCGTCTCTAAACTGTATGGAGCATCTCACCTCTGGCTCCCTCCTTTCTTCACCTCCATCTTTTCCAGCTCTCAGAGCTCTGTCTGCTCCTCCACATCCCCTCTGTCCTGTGACTCTTCTCAGCCTCGTACCAAAGCAAACCTGGAGGAGGCAAACGCTGCCTTTGTGCCTCACTGTGCCTGCTCCTGGCTCTTCTGTTGCTCCTTCAGGATCTGTCCTCGTTTGCTTCCCCACTGTGGAGGAAAGACTGCATCCCTTGGGGAATGGCAGGGTCCACTGGTGCTGGGCCTAGGGACACTGTGTGGTCCCTGTCCTTGCCTAGAGACACTGCAGGGTTCCTGCCCCTGTCTGGGCTCAGTGCTGGAGCTGTGCGGCATGGCTGGAAACAAGAGATGTGCTGGGATGAGGATGGTGCCAAGGGCAGGGCTGCTGGGTGATGCTCACCCCAAGGTTTGTCATCCAGCTGCGCCTCTGCCCGTGCCCTCTTGCCACTTTTCCCATGGTGCCGAGTTGCCTTTTTGACTGTGCTTTATTTCTTCTGCATTTTTCTTTTATCCCCTCTTTCTGAATACACTCTCTGCACTGTCACACTTGGCTCTTCTCTTTCCTGCCGTCTGGGGAGCAGTGCTGGGTGAAGGATCTTGGGGCAGTGCAAGGGGGCTCTGAGCATCCCCCAGAGGGAGACTTTGTCAAGCTGCAGGTAGTGAGAGGTCCTGGGACATATTCTGGGCAAGGATGATTAACGGCAGGCTCAGCCTGCCCTGATCTCCTTGGTGGGCGAGGGGGTGTGGGGTCAAATGTATTTTGGGGACCCCTTGCAGGGGTGCAATGCACGAGGAGACATCCCCAGCTCCTGTGGGGCTCTGCCTTACCTTGGCACCCTCCTGCCGCCGTACCCCTGCTCTGTCCCTTCGTCCCCCCGAGTGGGGGTCACTAACCCGCTCTCTGTCCCTCTCCAGGACAGGCGGTCGTCCCTCCCTGCATCTCCCACGTGGACGCCCCGGCTGGCGCGGCGCCCGGGCAGCCTGGACGGCTGGGCCAGCCCGGCCTCAGTGCCCGAGCTGGATGAGGGACCCCCCACGTCCCCTCCGTGGAGCGAGAGGTCCCTGTCCCCGCTGCGGCAGGACTCGGACCCCCGCGCCAACCGGCAGATGCAAGCGCGGCTGGCCAGGAACATCATCAACGCTGCCCGCAGGAAGAGCTCCTCTCCCAAAGCCGTGGGGCTGGAGAGCTCCCGGCCTTTCACCCCCATCTCTGCCGGCCCCCCCAGCCTGCCCCAGTCGCCCCGGCTGGGGCCAAGGGCGCCGGCACTGCAGGCTGCCAGCAGCGTGCTGGGGAGCCTGGGCAGCCCCTCGCCCACCCACAAAAGCCCCCTGCGATCCCCCCGGGCAGGCAGCCCCCAGTTCTGTGCCTCCCCCGGGATGCCCCGAGCCGCCTGGGCAGAGGGTCGCCGGCTCCTGCTGCCATCCAGCGCGTCTCCCTGCGCCGTGCCCAGGCTGTCCCCCGTCCCCAAGAGCCCCCTGCCATCCCCGGTGGTGGGCGGGCGCTCCCCAGCCAAGCGTTGCACCTCCCGGTCCCCGACGGACTCGGACGTCTCCCTCGACTCCGAAGACTCGGGGACCAAGAGCCCGGGAATCCACAGCTTCAACCTCTGTCCCCGGGGCTGGACCAGCAGCCTGAGGCTGAAGACGGGGGGTTTGCCCTCAGGGGCTCCCTGCACCTCCTAGACAAGCCAGCCCCCGCCAAAAAATCCTCTCCCTCGACCCGTCAGCCCGGGTGATGCCACCCGCTCACCCACCACGGGGAACACACCAACCCCCGGGGCTGAGGTCCCCAAAAAACAGTGTCCCTTGGGAGCTGCCACGGCCCCTCTGTGTGCCAGCGGGGTCAGGTGCCTCCCGCCCGCCCGCCATCCCATGGCCCCGCTCTATTTTTATCACCCTAACCTTTCGGGGCAGGAGTGCGTGGTCAGCAGGCAGGAGCAGGCAGAGTGGGGGAGCCGGGCCCCCCACGGCCCCTCCCTCGGCAGTCCTTGCCTGCCAGTCAGCCCCATCCCGCACAGCCAGCATGGGATAGGCTTGCTGGTCTCCCGTGAGCCCTTGTCCCCAGCTCCCAGGTGTTATCCCGGGGTGTCACTGCAGCTCTGCTTCCCTGGGGTGGCACATCTGCTGCGGGTGGGCTGCATCGATTGCATGCCATGACCAGGCTCCCTCTCCCAGCCTCCCCCAGCCTCTAGATTTGGCTGGTGTCAACTGAAACCAGATTTTGAAGAGGAAAATTTAATTTTTAATTCCAGCCCCCAATTCTTCACTGCTTTTTCTTTTTATTTTAAACTTTTGACCCCTTCTCAAAGAAATTCTCCCAAATCTCTCTTTCCCTGGAGATCAAAAAGAGCCAAAGTTATTTATTGCCATGTTAAAGGGACTGTTTACTGGTGCCTTCCCACCCTGCCCAGACCAAGAGGGACGGCCCCATCTTGTACCTGTCACTGACCCCATACCCAAGTTCTCCAGATCCCCATCCCCTCTCGGGTGGGATGGAGGCACACACAGGAACCAATGAGTGCTGTGACAGCCAGGGCAGGAACTGTAGGGGCTGAAGGAAATGATAGAAGTTGCAGAGGGTTTGAAGGAGGTGTTGGCACAGAAGGTGATTCTGAAAACATTGGTGTCCCCACACCCTGGGGTCAGTGGGACCAGCACTGGAAAAGAGGCTGAGTTTGGGCTGCCAGGGCTCTAGCATATTCCCACTCACAGAGCCCATCATCCTTTCCCTTTCCCCAGGACACGCTGTTGAAGCCAGCCCATCCCTGCCCTCTGGAGCACCTCCACACTGCAGTCTGCCCCTCCTGGAACACAGCCCCCCATTCCCAGGACACACCTCCCACCCTCACTCCAGCAGCCACCACAACCTGCCTTCACCACACCGCTGTATACCCAGTCCAGAAATAAACCACCTTTATTCCACCCAGCCTGGCTCTGATCTGTCCCTGAGTTGGCCTTGGCACACAGGGCACATGGGCACCTCCTGCTGCTGCTACATGTCCCCAGGGGTCAGCCCTGCTCCACGCCAAGTGACTGAGTCTGGATCCACGTGGGTGAGCCCCGCTACATGCTGGGTTGATGGGGTCCTGGTCCCCAAGGGTCAGAGCCCTGCTCCATGCCAGGATCATGGCATCCTCATCCCTGTGAGTCAGACCTGCCCCATGCTGCGGTGACGGCATCCCAGTCCCCAAGGGTCACAGCCCTGCTCCGCCCCCTTTCTCAGCCAGAAATAACTTCTATCCCGTGGCTGGACCTTGGCATCTGGGCTGGAGCCCAGGACGGGTTGGGGCGAGCAGCAGGAGCCCAAGGGTGCCGTGAAGGGCCAGCAGAAGCCACCGAGTGCTGGTGGCTGCAGCTCGCCTTTGGCCTCATCCCCAGCAGAGAAGGAGAAGCATCTTCAGTTCCCAGCATCTGGGGTATCCCCTGGCCAGGTAGGGAAGGTGAGGTCCCACGTGAGGGTCAGCAGGTGGGTGGGTGCACAGGGCTTGGAGATGTCCTTGGAAAAGGAGACACCACCACTGTGGGGGTCAGGGTGCATTCTCTGTGGAGGGGGGCAGGGGAAGGATGGGGTGCAGGTCCCTGGCTCGTTGTGTGAGCGGATAATGCTGAACTCAGAGTTGGCAGGGCGCTGTGCGCCAGGCACCCCAGCCCCATGGGAACCCTTAGGGGAAGCTGCCCAGCATCAGCCCAAGCTGAGGGATGCCAGAGGCACCGAGCAGGGTCAAACAGCACTTGCAGAGCTGAGTGTCTTGGCAGCACAGGAGGGCTCTGCTGCAGGTGGGCAGCTCAGGGGACTCAAGCTGAGGCTGGTTTCCAGCTGCCTCTCCACAATGGAGCAACTCAGCTGAGTGGTCCCATGACCCTTCTTGCCGGTGGTTAGGCTCACCAGCTCCCTGCAGGCTCAGGGCTGCAGTTCCGGCACCCTTGGAGCCAGCAGCTGAAAATAGCTCTGCTAAAGACAAGGTGCTGGGGGGGCAGTAGCCAGGGCCCCTGCTCAGCCAGCAGCTGCTGCTCTGAGGGTGCTTGGGGCACAAGGACAGCGACTGACTGTGGACAAAGACAGAGGCAAAGACAGTTTCTGCCCCAAAGAAAGGCAGAGAGGAACAATGACAGGCAGGGGCTGAGGGGCACCAAGATTTGAACACCCTCTGTGTCTGCTGAAGGGGACAGAGAATGGTGCAAGGAGATGCTTGGGGATGGTGCTGACCAGGAGAGATGCTCAGCTATATCCTAGCATCTCTCTGGGGCATACCTGGGGCTGACATGTTCCCATGTTTGGTGTCACTCCCGGAGTGCCCCTCTCTTCCAGCCAGACAGGATCCATCCACCTCCCACAGAGCTGCCCCAGGAGCACGGCAGCAAGCGATGGCCATCATGAGACCAGGCCCTGAAGATGGTAAGGAGGTGCAGGTGTGTCACCAGCCCCAGGATCGTGCTCTCCTCCCTGCCTAGGGGCCACACCCAGCTCTTGCTGGGTCTGACCTGCCCTGCTTTTGCTGGAACAGTCCATGCACAGGGTGGGAGAGGCTGCTGGGACTTCTCAAGCTCCCTGACAATTCCTCACACTGAGGAAATGCCAGTCCCTGGCATGGGCAAATGGGTCAGCCACAAAACAGAGACCCCAGTGAGGGGATACACAGTCTGTGCTGCCTTGGGAGACCTCAACACTACAGCATCCTCAGCTGTAGCTGTGCTCTCCCAGCCTCCCAAGAGCCCCAGCTGGACCTGGGGAAGAAGATGAGCACAACACAAGACCTGATGATCGAGGAGCTCTCTCTGCCAAACAACCGTGGTTCTCGGCTCTTCCAGCAGCGCCAGAAGCGGGTGCAGCGCTTTGTCTTTGAGCATCCCGGTGCCTCCAGGCAGGTGGGTCTGAGGACAGCCCTTCCCTGGCTCTCACAGCCTTTCCAGGCAGGGTCAGTGGTCTCTCCACAGGGCAGCCATGGTTGGCTGACTGCTATGCAGAGGTGAAGGGAGAGGAGAGATGTCCTGGTGGACTGGGCATGGAGATGGGCAAACATGGGGTTCAGTATCCACCAAAGAAGAGGAGGATGGTGCTGATCCCCCTCTGCACCCACTCATTATCTCCTGCAGCTCCCAGGGCAAGGGAGAGAGCAAGGTGGCTCACACCACACTGGGAAAGGTGATTTAGAAGGAACAGTGAATAAACAGATGGTGAGTAGATGGAGGAAGCTCTGAGGTGCTTTCAACCACCCTCTGAGTCCCGAATGGGGCAGGGAAAGCTCTCCCTCTGCCTGTTAACCCTCCCCTCCACAGGCAGGGGAGAATGCTGGGGCCCAGGAGAATTATCACTCTGAGCTCCACGTAGCAGCATCACCCCAAGGTGGCCCCCCAGAAGTACCCAAGAAGTCAGAGAAGGTCTTGCACATGAGCAAAGTCTTGAACCCCAGTGCCCTGGCCCCAGGTAAGTCAATGCTTTCTGCACCTGATCCCAACACTGCTCATGATCTCAGCAAAACGGGGCTGGAGGCAGTGAGATGGTGCTTACTCAGGGGTCTGCCCAACCCTCCCCCAGAGATTTAATATGTACAAATACGTGTTTGTTTATTTATTTATTTATTTTAATGTTATAGATACACATTGCTGCCCCAGTAACAAGTCTTCCATGGCCATGCAGAGGCCAGGCTGTTCCCAGACCCCTGCCTCAGCCTGGCTGTGGCCCCAGCAGCCCACACTGTCTCTCCCCTGCACAGGGTACTCGAGCCCCCTCAAAGAAATCCCCCACGAGAAGTTCAATGTCACCGCCATCCCCAAGGGCTACCGGTCCCCATGGCAGGAGCTCTTTGGTGACAGGGACAACGCTGTGTATGGCAAGAACCCGCCGCCCATGAGACCCCCTGCATGGGACTTCAGGAGCTTCAACAGGTAACAGGAGCAGACAGCACCAGCCACTCCAGCCCTTGGCCAAGCCCTTCAGCCTCAAGGAGCACCCAGCATCCTGACAGGGAAACACAACCATTCATGCCCTCTTTATACCCCACAGGGGCACAGCAAGGGTTCAGGATGCTCTTTTCCTATCCAGGAGCTCCTCTGTTGTTACCTGCAAAGGTTCCTGCCTCCAGCAGCTCTCCCCCAGATCTCCTCTCAGCTCCACTACTGGGCTTGCACAGCCTTAAGCAGTTTGATCTCACTGAGTGACCTCAGGGATGAAATTTGGGAGGACCAATCCTTACACAGAAGGTCCTGGAGAAGGAAACACTCCTGTTCCCAGCTGGGCTCAGCTCTGGGCTGGGTGGAGGAATGACACAGTGCCAAGTCTCTTTCCTAATTTCATTAAGGTATTCAAGCAGCTGCTGGAAGCCGTGGGGGTAGAAGGTTAATCTTCCCCCAGAGTGCTAAGAGGTCACCAGATTCCTTCCAAACACCTGCTTGAGCCCAAAGCATCCAGGCCAGAGGGTTTCTGGTGGCTCAGCTTGGCCAGCACCGTGCCCTGTGGCTGCTTCTGCTGGAGCACGGCTGGTGCCTCCTCACACCTCCAAATTACACTGGGGTCAAGGGTGGGACCCTGAAGCAAAGACTGCCAAGACAGATATCCTTTCTGGAAAGGTGCTTGGTGGGGATCCAGGAGATGGAGATCTGGTGGTAGCAAAGCACCAGCAGCCCATGGCAGAATAATGAGAACTGAGCTTTTAAGTTGAACATCATCCAGGGAATTAGTAAAACGAGTCCGGTCTGTCCTCCCTCCCAAAAGCCTCTGTCATGAGGATGGAATTATGTTGGCTCTGGTGGCCTGGCCAAATTCACCTTCCAGTAGGAAAGTTCCCACTGGAGTTTCCCCCGGGACACAGCACTGCTCCCCAGCAGACCATGTACCAACAGCAGCTCCCCTGTCCCCACCCCAGGGCTGGATTTGAGGCATGGGGGACACCACTGCTGTGCTTTCAGCACTTGGCAGAAGGGGCTGTGGGGGACCACAGCCCCTCCTTGTGGAAAAAGCCATCCTAAAGGGCAGAGAGAGCCTGGCCACCACGTCTCTTTGCTGCTCTTCACCCCCTCAGCCCTGGGGCTTTGCCATGTGGCTCTCCTTGAGGTGGCAGAGCCAAGGAGGTGCTGCAGGCGAAGACCAAGGAGCTGCTGCAGACACTTGGCTCTTTTCCTTCAACATTTAGCCATGTTCCTGCCTCAGGATTTATTTATGGACAGGGACTGAAGCAAGGGCATGTTTCTGAATAATACTCTACCCTGTACCATTTCTCCCCTCTCACATGATGCCTTTCTATTTAAAGTCTTCAACTGTAATTTAATACAGATGGATGCTAATTTAACTCCAAGCCTCTAGCCACCTCCTCTAATTCTTCAGTGAGGCAGGAAGATTCAGAAAGCCAATCTGCTTTTAACTGGGCTTTTTATGATCTTCCAAGCTGTTGGCTTTTAAATCACTTCTCAATTCAAATACCAAACCACAGAAAAACAAACTTTTTGGAACAAACTGGCTATCAAAAAGCCAGTGGTCTTGCTAAAGGCTAGCTGAATCCCAGCACAGCTCTCATGGGTCACAGAGCAATGGCAAGTCCACCATCTCCACAGCAACCGCATTAAAGCAGGCTGATTTATCTCCATTTTTAAACATTAAGACTGTGATGCAGAAACTTGGGCCACCTTCCTAAGGTGTGCTGCCTCAAGAAAGAGTGAAACCCAAACTTAAACAAAGACTCTCTTTCCCCAGTAGAAAGTTCCTAGAAAAAATTTCTCTCATTTGCCTTTCCCCCTCTTATTTCTCCTCTGTTGCAAAACAGTGCCACGTTATTCATGTTCTAGCATTGCTTCCCAAAGCAAACATTCCCAGTTTTGCCTCACTGATAGCTCAGCCCCCATGTGCTGCTCCAAAACCAACATTCTTGGCTTTTTGGGGGTTGGCACACTCTTCCCCAGTCCCTTTCCACATTTCTCCAGAAAGAGATGACAGCTCTTGCCCCCACACTGCTCCTGCTGTTAGTCATTGTTCATGAGGAGCAGTCCCAAAAGTTGGGATGGAGCCAGGGCCAATAGAGCTGCATGTGCCAGAGTCATCCAGAGCAGTGCTGTCAGCCTCAGCCCCCTGCAGGACACAGGAGATGCAGATGAGGCACTCTCAAGACCAGGGGTTTGTCACTGTCACTGGTGTCTAAACCTAAGCCCATCCACGTGCAGAACACTTCCATCAACACCCAGGCACCAAACCTCACTCTCCAGGCTTGCCAAAGCTTGAGATGAGGTGGGCTCTGTACCAGAGAACCACCTCACTGGGCTGGCAGGGCTCTAACAGTGTCATGGGTGGGAAGAAGAAGGTTGTAATTTCTAACAGGCATTGCTACATTGTGCTGGACTCAGTAAATCCAGACGTATTTTTTCCAACACCTTCACATGTTCCTTGTGACTAGGTGCTCTTCTCCTTCTGCTGCAGGACTCCAGCCCCGTTTGACAGGGCGTTGGTTGGTGAGCTGTTCTCTTTGCCCACCGTAGAGCTGGATAACCTGAGTGTGCTGGAGGTGATTTCCCACAGGCCCAACTTCAACAGGGTGGCCCAAGGCTGGGTGCGGATCCTGCCGGAGAGCGAAGAGCTGTAGGACGTGTGCTCCCTTCCCCATGGCCATGGATGGTTCCCTCACTGGACTCAGACACACTCACAGGGGAGGGGAGGGGGGCAGGTATCCTTGGTGAAAGCTCAGCTGGTGGGCTTGGGTTGTCATCTTCAAACGGGGTTGGAATGAGCTCGAGTGTGGGGCCATTCTGAATTCCCCTCGCAGTCAGTGCCAAGCCAACCAGCCAAGCCCTCGCTGTTAATCCAGCAGATCCCTGAAAGCTCCTGTACAAAACATCCTGTACAGCCTATCCTCTTCCCTGCCTCATGGAAAACAGCAGCACCACCAGCTGCAACACACCAAGCTGCCTCACTGCATCCTCACTGACACACGAGACCTGCTCGGACAGCTGGTGCTTTTGCAGAGAAATTCCATCTTCAGGACAATCCTGCATCTGTCATTCCAGTCAGGATGCAGAGAGGAGGTGATAATGGAAGAGCAGTAGCAAAACAAGTTACTTGAAGCATTGGCATGTTTAAAGCAGCCACCTTGAGCTTGGCTGGACAACAAAAAATAAATGAAGGAGTAGGAATCTACCTGTTTACCAACACAGCACAGCCACGACAGCGGGGAAAGGAACACTGGGAGTTGGAAAATTGTGCCCTGTTTTCCACAAGCTACTGGCTAGCACTTGGCAGCTATCTTCCCCTTCCTACTGCTCTTTGCATGTCTTGCTTGAACATCTAATCTAGGCTCTTTGAGTGACTTAAGCAAATCTGGCATCATGTAGTTGGTCAAGGATCAGGCCCTGCCTGGACCCACTGCCCTGCAGAACCACACCAGTGTGAGGATGCTTGCTGGGCTGTTCTGGTAACTTCAGCACCAGTGGGAAGAAAAAGTAGCACAGCCATGCCTCCAGAGTAAGCATAGGCTTCCCTGGGAACATGAAAATCACCAGTGAGGATCCAACTACACCAACATTTTCAGCAGTGACACACTAGCAACAGCTAGTCACCAGAACATCTGGGGAATCCCACTCACAAAAATCTCTGACTCAATATAGGCTTCCTTCAATTGCTTTTGTCATGTTCTCAATGTTACCCTTCCTTATACTCCCAAAAGCATCAGGATAAAAGTTCCTTTTTCCACCACTGTGGTTAAATGGGAAGTAAATGTTGTGTGCAAAAATGCAGTTAGCAGCTGCCTCATTTGTGAAGTTTGTAACGCTGTGCAGAGCAAACCCCACGCAGGAATTCTGTTGCCACAACATATCATTCAGGTGGGAAGCTTTCATTATTCTCTTTCTCACAGAAGCAGGAGGGGGCAAGCAAACGGAAATAAAAATGGTTTGTTCCTTAGAAACAATAAATCTGTGATGCTTAACTGCTTCCCTGTTTCAGTTCTATTTCTGTCCTCTTTGTCCATCATCTGCAGAACCCAGGCACCTTGGGTAACTGGCTGGAAATAATAAATTGGGATGATGTGAAGCCTCCTGCATTCCAAATCTGTCACAGCAGTCACAGGTCCTGGCTATAGCAAATGCCACAGCCTTCTCCCATTCACCAGCAGCCTTTGCTCTCCAACACCACCCTGGGACAGCTCTCTCCCAACAAAAGCTGAACTAATTACCCACACCCAAAGCCTAGCCCTTTCTCCAGGGAAAGCCAGCCCAAGGTGCCACAAGTGCTGCTACACCTCCTCTTAGAGCCTGGCAGGGCTGGCACCATGATGGGATCCAGTGGCACAGTACAGGACAGCACATGAAACTAAAAGTGGATGCACCTGTCCTTGCCTGTGTAGGATCTTGGCTGTGGCAGAATTCCCATAAAAATCAGACCAAGTCCTCAGACACTGCACTCCAGGAAGCAGGTCAAAGCACAGCGTTGAAAAATTTAAATATTTGTACGTGCCTTTTAAAAAACAAATGAAGCTTCGGAACAGGCCCCATCCTGTTATGAAGACATCCACAGATCCATTGGATGAAAGCAGCTAATATGGAGATAAACCTAAGATCCTCCAGCCACATGTACACAGACCTCCCTCAGCTGCAGGCTCCAGCCAGGATGCAGCTGCTCTGAGGCAATCC
The DNA here is from genome assembly GCA_013398615.1 of Brachypodius melanocephalos. Classification (NCBI taxonomy): domain Eukaryota; kingdom Metazoa; phylum Chordata; class Aves; order Passeriformes; family Pycnonotidae; genus Brachypodius; species Brachypodius melanocephalos. The sequence continues at coordinate 7,945,354 of VZSR01000479.1, forward strand.
TTACACTTGGAAGACAGAAAGAAAAGTTTCACATCTTATGAAAGCAAGATGAGTAGGACTCATGTCACAGCTTAAGGGGATGCTGTTTGACAGACCTTGAGAGCCCCAAATCTCCCCAAGAGCAGTTGCAACTGCATCCTGCCCTGCCCTGCAGGCAGCACAAGCCCAGGCTGTGGGCCGAGGGACCTGTCACCTGGCTAAATCAGCAACTGCTGACCTGTTACTCCATGTCATGCCCACACTGCCTGGGGGCTGCTCAATTGACCCAGAACTTGTCTTGCTCAGGATGTGCAGGATTAGAAGTGATGTACTTCAAAAGGCTTCTTTTTCTTGTCTTTTTTTAATCAAGAACTCAAGAAAAAGGAGGGAGGAAAATTCTATGTAGTGGTAAGGCCAAGCCATGGGTTTGGCAGGTCTGACGAACTCGTTTTTCAACTCCTAATCAGTCCTGGTATAATACCCCATTAGAATAATACATCATTAATTACCTGACAGAGTAGAGTCTTTGGTTACATTTCAACAGTCCATTAACTTTCCAACTGAGGATATCAAAAGGGCTTGAAAAGGGTTTGGTTTTGTTTTTCCAGAAGTTTATTTCAAAAGTGTGCCAATGGGATACACAGACAGCACTGTAATTCTGGTACCCCAGACCCACAGACCCCCGACAGCCCTTCTGTCTGTCCCCCACCCACCCCCCACACTAATAGAAAGACCTGGGACATATCAAGAGCCCGATTATAAGTGGAGACACTGAGCTCAGCTTGCCCTGTGGCTGCAAGCAGGGAAATAAGGCGTCTCTAGCACACCCACAGTTCAACATATCGTGCTACCATGGTAACTAGAAAATAACATTTACTTCAAGGATGAGGGTGGCAGGACGTGCTAGGGGCTGCTGTGCTTTCCTGCGTGGGCACCCATCCTCTGGGGATCCTGGGACGGGTAGTGGATGGGGCCTGGGGCTCTCATGAAGGGAGGTGGGGGCCCCATGGCGTGGAACATGTGTGGTCCAAAACCTGCAGAAATAAAAGTTGGCAGCTTCAGGCAAAGCAACAGAAAACCTGATGTGTGTGTACTGCTGCTTCAAAGTACTGACACCACAGCTGGCTGACAGCTGTGCCCCACAAATGTGCACATCTCCCCAAACTCCTGCCCCTCTTTTCAGTACAACCAGGGCCAATCCCTACCCAATACACATCCTTACAAATAAAAACTGGTGGGGGGACCAGGCAATTGTCTGTAATACCCTTCTAAATATTTTCTACTCAACCACAGAGCAGAGCAAATACACCTACAAGAGTCCAAAATTCCATTAAAGAAACCCAGCATCTCTGGATAGATATATAGAGAGCCAAGGACATGCTGGCATTCAACCAGCTGCAAAATTACCCTTTGAAGTTTGGGTTAATGTGGCATTTACACAGCCAGCAAAAGCACTGAATAGATCTCAGTACCAGTAACAGGGATATCCAACATGCCTGGGAATTTGCAAGCAAATACCAACCACAACAGGCAGCTCAGTTTAATTAAACTGTGCTGACAGCTCAGTTTAGATCATCCGTTTACACTGTGTGATCAGGGATGAGGAAAATCAGCTCAGGGCATGCATCAGTGCTGCAGCATGGCCTGGCAAGGAGGAAGAAACCGTCTAACACTGAATTTCACACCCCCACTTGAGTGGGAAACACAGGTACCTGGAGGCGGCGGTGGAGCGATGCCAGGAGGAGGTGGCAGGGCAATGTTCACCACGGCTGAAGGGCCACTTGGAGGTAGATTGAAGTAATTTGCAGAAGCCTCCTCTTCTGCAGCTGGAGGAGGGGGGAGGGCTGCAGAAAAAGTACATATGGTTATGGAAAATCTCTCAGGCAAGACAAGCAGAGGTGTCTGCCTTCAGAGATGGAGCACAACCCATGCTTTCAAAAGGGCAAACTGTTGCTACTCTTGCATGTATGAACTGGACCGAGAAGCAGAACTGCCCTGAAACCCCAGTCACCAATTTCCTTCATCTGACACCAGCTTGGCTTTGTCCATCATACAACACTCAGTGGACTAAGAAAACATTAAAAGCGTAGGTTGCCAATATCTCTGACCTAAGTAGATTGAATTCAGCTTTAACTTTTCACTCATCACATAAAGAGCTCTCTTTTCATCACAGATCTGCTCCTAGACAAAGCTTGTCTCCCATCCGGCTGGATCTGCTGCAAACCTACTATAACTGCTCTGGGCTCACCACTGCCTCTACCATCCTGAACTGTCACTGCTCCCAGGAGTTTAACAGCAGCCTCGCTCATGGAAGTGGGTCAGCATTAAGTGTTTCACAGATGAATACAACTCCCTTACCTCCAGGAAGTCCTGGAACTGGCTCCAGCTTTATCCCCGATTCTGTAGTGCCTTCCTTGTCCTTTTCTTTTCCTCTTGCTGCCTGGGACCTAAAAAACAGACAAAAGTTTGAGAACAAGGATGAGAAAAGCAGGATAAGGAGATATTTACACCACAGTGGCTTCACATTATCTATTCCAGATTCATTTCTTCAGACAAAAGATGTTTCTTCAGAACATCAGACAGATGATACCAAGTTTACAAACAGTGTTTACAGGAGATGGACTAGGAGCAAAGCTACCAAAACTCGTCCATAATCCTAAACCAAGAAATCCGTTATCCTACTTGTGTCATCTCCAAGCCAGATCCCACTATAAAAAGAAAACCAAAATGCAAGAGGACCCCAGCTATTTACCAAACAACTATCTACTTCTGCATAATTCCCAATCCTGCTGATCAAGACAGTAAACTGAGAGAAGAACCTTGCAGATCCTCCAGGTTTCCTCCCCCCAGCACTTACCTTCCCCATTTGACGTTGAGCCTGCGGCCGTTGACAATGAGTTTGTTGAAAGATTTCTCAGCAGCCACCTCTGCAGCCTGTCTGGTGGCAAACTGGATGAAAGCACATTGCTGCCTCTGCACCACTGTTATCGTCCGGATCTCCCCAAACTGGTAGAAGTGATTTCTGTACGGGACAAAAAAAATTATTAAGATACACCACTCCTCCTAGTCACAGGATATAGGGCAGGTAAAATAGGTATGCTCAGAAACTTTCTCTTCTCCATCCCCTGTTCAAACTAATCATTAGAAATCAATAATCAATCAGTTAATCATAATTAGCCCTCGATGCAATTATGGAGCAATAAAAGCTTTGCAGCAGCTTCTCTCAGTAGCCAGCTAGTGGATACAGGACTTCCTTGTAAAAAGGGTTACACAGTATTTCCAACAGCTCAAAGGGATGACTCATCTTTAAAGAAATAAATTTTAATCAAAGCATTTGAAATGTGCCTGTTTGTTCTCCAACAAGCTGGCACTCCTCTGCACTTGCCCACCAACCAGTTCCCCATTAAAAAAACCCTGAAAACCAGATTTATTTCTGTTCCTCATTTGAAGAGCTGTTATCAAAGTGTCAAACAAAAAGGCAAGGGCAATACAAATTCACCAACACACCTGAGATCTGATTCAGTGATGGTATCTCCAAGCCCTCCAACATACAGTGTGGTAATAGTCTTGTCTTCAGGAGGATCTAGACGAGGCATGGTTGATGCTCGTTTCAGAAGTTTGTCAGCCACGGGATCATTAATTCCATAGTAACGATCTTTGATGTTCTGGTCAGCCAGAGGATCATCTGGATCTGTAGGCTTCTCATGCCTAGGGTTCAGCAAACAAAGCATTTTATAACATCAGGAAAGACTGAATGGATTAGAATTACTGCAGCTGCCAGTTCCCCTTCTCAAGCCCTCGGGTCAATTATACTCTTAACCCTGTCCACATAAGCACGCCAAAATGGAACAAAGCCCTGAAAACTTCAACTGCAGCCAGGACTGCATCAACTTCTGAATGAATGGCGCTTCTGACAGCTCAACGCTCAGCACTACAAAACACAAGAGCTCAGTCTGAAACAGCCTCTTGTTCAAAAACAAAGATCTGTGCTTGAGGGGACTGATGTCATGAAGGGGAAGAAGTGACTACACAAGAGGAGAGCTGCAGTCACTGCTTTGGCAGAGAACACAGCCAACTTCTCATAAACCAACTTGCTACCACAGAGATCCATTTGCTGGCATTGGAGGCAAGTTTTGCCCTGACTCAAACCACTGTAGTATCTCCTGCCCACTGCAGCAACTCCAAGGGAAGCTGCATCTGACAGTGGTGAACAGATTGACTGTTCAAGCTGTGTCTCTACCTGTAGGGACACTCTTCTCCTCTCTTGCACTCTCCTTTTACCCAGAAGGAACAGATGTGAGGACGGTTGCGTTTGTAGTATGGAGTGGTTCGGGCCAGCTTCAGCAGCATGTCACTGGTAGAAGTAGCTTTTCCTAGTGCACCAACTGGTCTAGTGCCATCAGAATTGGCTATCTAAAAGCAAGTAGAACACAAGCAATTATGTGTATATCAGCACTGAACACTAATGCATAGAATCAGAGCAAGCAAGTGGTTCTAAGAGAAGCTAGGTCATTACTGCCCTTTCCTCCCCACACACAGCCACCCAAAAAGCATCATCATGGCTGGCTACACTCACCTCTCGCTCCATGTTCTGGGTGTAGTATTCTTTGTTGACGTCAGATTTAGGCATTTCATCCTTAAGAGAGAGTCCTGCATCCCGGACTTGGATAGGCAAACCTAAAATGAAACAAAAAAACCCAACCAATCCATATGAAGAACAAGCTGAAAGAGCAGAAACAGTGATTTCTGCAACCTGCAATGAGCACAGGTAACTCATCTGCTGCTCAGGGAAACCACTCTGCCCTTGAACCTCTGAAGAGACATGACCACCAAGACCTGTTCTTCTCAAAGACTGTCCAGTCCCAATTACATGCACACATTAAAGGTGATTTTACCAACTCCCTGTCTTGGCTCAGGTTTTTGGGTACACACCATATTCCAGGTCAAGCAGGCAGGTTTGACAGACATTCTTCAGCTTGCTGCAGGTCTGGCAGACTTCTGTCTTCTTGAAGCGCATCCGCACCCCGGGGCACCAGCGGAACACTGTGAACGGTCTGGCACAAATCTGGGACAGAAAGGTGGCACTTGGTTCACTGTGCACAGAGCTACCATTCTGCTTCTGGCATGGAAACAAACCCCAAACTCACCTGGCTTCTTCAAACCATAAATACAACTTCTTTGTTCTAAAGCTAAGACTCAAAGTTCAGGAAACATTTTTTTTCTATCTGAGGTTTTACTTTGACAGGAGGAAGTTTTTGGGAAGTTTGTTTGGTTTTTTCCCTTCTTGTTTTTCTTTTTGTTTATGACAATAGCAAGAATGCAGATCTATTCAAAAACATAGAAATTCTCTTTGATTCCAGGTGATGTCAGTGTGGAGCTTCTAGAGATGAATTACAATGATGGGTACATCAGACACCAGCACAGCAGCAACTCAGGAGAGGTTATGAGAGCTTGGGTGCAGAAGAGTGATGCTCCCTCTTATCTCATGGAATGACGCATTTGCTTCCTCTGCATGTACAGCTTGAGTACATAATGCAATATCAATTTGTACAAATTCCAAATTATATCTTTTCTCTACGTCAGATGAAAACTGATAAAAGGGCAAAGACCTCCTTCAATTTCCCTCAATCCAGGCAACACTGAGTATTTCTTGCTCTTGAAGATAATTGTGGCTTATTTCTTGGACAGCCAACACAAATCACCAGATAGTCATGAATAACACATACACTAAAACCCAAACTCCAGGTATTTTGCACTTCTCAGTAAAAACAACAAATTTACACAAGAAAACATGGATCATTTAAAATGCTACAAAAACTTCAAATACAGTACCAACAGTATTTACAAAACATGAAGACTTTTTTAGACAGACTTAAGATTTGCTCAATAATTTTATTATTTTAGGACCAACTGACTGTGTAACAACCACAGTCGACTGACCTAAAAATGTATGTAGTTACATAAACATTTAAAGCTAACCCAGATAAGTACTCTTTGGATGCTGAAATATTTTTAATCATTAAAACGTATTATTCTTAGATCTGCACTCATTTTGACATTCTTTCTTCAAAACACACAAACGTACCTTGCATTCTTTTCCATATTTTTCTTTGGTCTGAAATACAATAAAAAAAATAAAAGAAAACATGAAATATCATCAATTCAACATAAAACATATCATTGATGTTATAACACAGTAGGGTTTTTTCATAATTATGCTGCATTTAGACTCACTCATCCCTGTGTATTTGACTTAGGCCTTGGGAAGTCAACAGGACAAAAAATATAAATCCTAAATATTTTCAATACACTTTTGGTTTACAAACTTTCATTAAAAACAGAGTATTTTAAGTCCCATCTCCGGTAACGATGAAAGATGAGAATGAAAAGGAGCATTAACAGCTCCTTTTAAGGACAGATGATGTTACATGAAATAAACCCACGAAAACAAACAGGTTTTGAAATATGCTCTATATTAGCATTAGGGTTATATTTGATAAGAACAATCCAATCTCTCTCAGCAAACTTTGTGGAACACGAATGTGAAGGAAATAATGCCAGTGTAGCTCATGGGCAAGCAGGCCAGGCAGAGAAAAGCAACATAACATGGACTGACTCACACTGCACAGGGCAAACCAAGGAAAACAAACAGGAACTTCAACTACCTTCATAAGTCACCTTTAACTTAATTTTAGAGGTGCATGTTCATCCCATTTTAGAAATTGTGCTAGTTAGAATTTAAGCAGCTTACAGCTTTCCACGCTGAAGTCTGCCAGTACTGAAACTTCATTTTTTACTATTTCCTGCACTCCAGACACTGGACTGTGTAGTTTTCTTCTCCTTTTTGATTGATGTGTTCTTAAACCACACACCTAACCATGATATTACACACAAACAATGGCTGGGACCAGATCCTGTTGTGCAGAACCAGCTGTTCAAGAGTGTGTGTTCACTTCAGCATCTCCTCCTGTACCCAGTCCTGTTCTAGCCCCAAATCCACAGTTTTAGGGCCACCACAGAGAGAGGGAAGGAGTGCAGGGTCCAACAGGCACGTACCATTCGAATATAGGGATTTTCTCCAAGACACGTCTGGCACAGGATAGGGAAGTCCTAGATTGAGCAAGAAGAAAATGGGGAATTTGTAACATGCTTTGCAATCACAACAGCTTTCAAGTCACATTAGAAAAATGATCGACTTTAACTCATCAGACAGGTTAAAAGATGCAAATTGATTCAGGGACACCGGGAGAGCTGCAAGCCACGACCCAGGCCCAAATTATCACAGAACGATAACCTGCTGGCTATTGCAGCTTGGAGTAAAACTTAGAATAACCAAATAAAAAGCGTATTCTTGAGATCTGAACCTGTCAGTGCCTGGACCGCAGCAGGTTAATCCCCGTTATCCCTCAGCAGCGATTGTCTGCACTGGGCCCCTCGGGAGAGGCTTCGGCTCGAAGAGACGCGGCCACGAGCACACGAGGGACCCAGCTCAGCTCCTGCAGGGCCGGGAGAGGCTCCCAGCTGCTACAGGCCCTGAACCGCGGCGCTGGGGAAGGAGCGGCGGGGCAGATCTTTCGTTTGCGCCGTAAGGAGCGCCAGGGAACCGCGGCAGAGCCCTCCCGGGCGGCTCAAGCGCAGGTCGAGGGTCCCCAGGGAAGGTGGCGCGTTCCCCAGTGAAGGTGGCGGGTCCCCATGGAAGGCAGCGGGTCCCCACAGAAGGTCCCAGCCCCGAGGCCGGCTTCCCGCACTCCCCTCGCCTCGCGGCCTTGCCGCCCCACACGCTCCCGCGGCGGAGAAGCGCCCCGCCGGCCCAGGCCCGCTCTTCCAGGCTCTCCCGGCGCTGCGCGGCCACCCCCGCTCACCGCATCCTCCCAGTTCTGCCGGTTGTAGGTGTTGGAGCCCAGCGATGTGGACATGGCGGCTCCGCTCCGCTGCCGGCAGGCGGCGGCCGGAAGTGACGCCACTTCCACCAGCGCCGTGACGGAAAGGGCGGGTTGAAGAACGGTGACGTCACAGCGCCGTGACAGCAGAGGGCGCTCCAGGGCGAGACCACGAGCAAGGAGAGGCGGGGAGCGCGGGGGACGAGACCATTGGGAAAAGACGGGGCAGCTCCGCTTGTTTTGTTTAAATAATGATTGTTTCGGAATAAGAGCCAGCGCAAAGAATCCGAGAGCCACGTCTGTTTTATTGAAGGTCACTACACGACGTCAAGCATAAGGCAACAGGGGAGTGGGGACAGAGGCAGGGACATGCCAATACCTTTCCTATCACCTACAGCACTTACAGCACCTACAGGGAGGGGAGAAAACAGCTCGCCGAGCTCATCAGAGCGCTCAGAACGCCATAGCCCGATGCACCTTTTGTTTTTAGTGAGAAGGGCACAGGTCACGTTGCCTGCAGCAAACCCCAGCCACAGCTCAAAGCCTGGGTCCTGGGAGGTCTTTCCGTGGTCGTTTTGCAAGTGGAGCAGCTGTTTTGGCTACCGAACACAAGCTGTGGCCAGAGGTGGAGTGCTTTGTTATCTGGACAGGGAAAGCTGCAGCAGGCACTAGCACTACACATTAACTACTAACTACAAGTCTCAAACTTAAGCTGTACATCTGTGTGTCACCTACACAGAATTGTAAACGTGATACCTCGCTGCTTTGAGACCCGCTGCCAATTGGGGGCTGTGAGGTGTGAGCCCCTCCAGCACATGACAGCAGGTTCCTTGGCTAAGGGAGATGTTTTGGGATACTGCACCACCCCCCACAGGGAGCAGGCAGCCTCATCCTGCCCCTCCATGCAGAGGATTCGCAGATCCAGGCTGGCAGAGCCATGGCTGGCTGGTATTCAAGCGTTTCCCATCACAACAGCATGTGAAAGCCCCTCAGAAATGTTTAACAAAGGTCAACGTCTGAAGTGGGAATGCTCTGCAGGAAGAGCCATCTCACGGGCCTGCACTAGCCATGCACTTATTGGTAATTCAGTCTCCTGGATACACAGCTCTTAATCACCCACTTTAGCTTGGACTGCAGCCAAATTACACCCCGGGTAAATGACCTTCTGGTAGTGTGTGTAGTTAACATATAATGAGTTTTCACCTTTACACCTCCCTCCCACCCGCCCTAACTGGAAAAACAACGATTATGAACCCAAATCACTGCTGTAGCTTTATCATTACCAGAACTAATCTTAACGCTCCAGGTTTCATACCCTCATTACTACAACCCCTAGCAACACAGTATTTATTGTGCTGAAGTCTGCCAGGGAGCCTCTCTGGAGCATCCCTGCCTCTCCAGAGCATTCCTGCCTCAGTCAAGAGCTGCAGCAGAACCTGAATTCCCTGCCTGCAGCACATCCTGCTGACACATCCAGCTGAGATGCAGCGGGCTGATGGCGGGCTTGGTTGCCAGTCAGATCCATGAACACTACAGTACACTGTTTAAATTTTAAAGGCAAACTCATCAACTCCTTTGTGAAAACACATCTGCCACCTTGGCTAGGCAAGCTACATATGCCAGAGGGGTAGGGCTCTATGGCCCAGCCCTCACAAGTTGAGGTATCCTATGAGGAAGCAGAAAACCAAAAGAAAAGATCTTGCTGCTGACAGTAACTTGCCAGAATGCAGAAGGCAGGGACACTCCTTAAAATATTTGTCTGGGAAGGGCATTGCTCTGTGGGAAAGAGAAGTTGTTTCTTATTGGGTATGGAATATCAGGTTTGTGGGCTGACAAGGAGAAAAAAACAGTATGGGTTCTTTTCTGCTGATAAATCCAAATTCAGCCCTAATTATCTGTTGATAAAGCCAAATTCAGTGCAAACCTGGAGGGAGACCTTTTTCTGTGCTCTAACACGTGCTGCAAGTTACTCTAGCCTGTGGCAGTGAGGGGAAGTGGTTAGTGGGCACTACGACAAGGGGAGAGAACAAACCAGCCCAAACCACGGCAGCCTCAGCCCCCTCCTGGCGGCTAGCCTGGCCCGTGGCACACCCACACATCACAAAGGAGCTCTGGCAGAACCTTTCACCAGGTGCTTTCCCAGGGTGCCAGTCCATCCAGCCGTCGGGAGCAAGCACTGGGAGCCGCTACGGGAGCACGGGGCCAAGGCTGAGCTCCACGTGATGGGTGAGCCAGATCACCTCAGACGTGTGGTCGCCCTCCTCGCTGGGCCGGATGGGAGCAGTGAGGTTTTTGAACTCGTGCTTCATCTTGAAACTCACGGTCACTTCGCCCTCTTCTTTCTGTGGGGTGACCTTGATGAAAACTCCCACCTTATTGGCTTTTCTAAAGGCAATAATGCTGCAAGGCAGAACACAGAGGAACATTGGGTCAGCCAAGTTTTCAAAGCATTGTTCCAAGTGAAACAATGCTCTCAAAGGAACTCAAACCACACCGAAGACAGATGGGGGAGAGTGAGGTACTCAAAGAACCAAGTTTTTGAGAGAGGATCCCCACAGAACACTCACTCAGGGTCATCCTGGAAGTCTTGAGGCTCTGCCAGCTCATCATATTCTGCTGCAGCATCTTTTCCAGCCAGAATAAGCTCCTTGGGAGGAACTGCCACCTGAAACAGAGCATGGAGAGAAAGAAGCCTTTCAGCACTGATCACCAGCTACACTGCAAGCAGGAGAGGGCTCTCCTCTCCTGAGGTCTGCTTCACTGTGGTTTAACAGAAAAGGGATTCAAGCTTAGCTTTTCTCTGCTCCAGGACCACCTGATTACCACCCTGCCAGTGAAATAATAAATTTCTCCCTTGGGTTTTGGATATCAGTGAACAGACACAATTTCAAAATACTTCATGAGCTGCTGTTTACATTGGTGACAGTCATTTAAGCTCCAAGGAAGGAAACACAGCAGAGCTGGCAGGGGTTGAAGGACATATGGGAAGCGTGGCCTGTGGAAGGACAAATGGGACTGGTAAACCCTGGAAGAGGCTTGGGCTTACACAGCAGGAGGGTACAGTCCATACCTTGGCAGTGCTGTTGATGTTATCAGGGTCTCCCTCCTCACATTCCAGCAATGTGACATGTGTGATGCTCTCCACAGGATTAGTCAGAGTCAGAAGGACTTGGCTCTCCTGGGGAGATTCAGGAACCATAGTTCAAGAAGCAACTGTGCTAAAATTCATTGTTACTGTAAGCACCTCCATCTTCTCTGACTGAGCAACACATTCAAAAATTGCATCGCATCCTCTCAATGGATGGACAGTGACCGCCCCCCATCCATAAGAAAGGCACCAATGCCATACAAAACTCTTAATATAAGAAATATGTATTTAGGAAGTGTAGCTGAGATCTCAATTCCACACCTCTTATTCTTCAGACATCAGCAAGTGCTTGTGATGCCACATGTCATATTGCAGAACAATCTGCTGCAGTGACAAGTACCTGCACTGTTACTCTGGCCACTCCCTTAAACCCTGCATCCTCTAAATGGATTGAGTGGAGCCCTCAGGGAACAATCATCACACCATGTCATCTCCCAAAAAGATCCCACATTCACAGCTCCTGGCTATGTCTCAGCCTAAGACATTTCTGGGAAAGCTACTGACCTTCATGTAGCGCAGGTTGGGAATAGACATGATTCTCACTTCAGGGATGTAGTTACTACAAAATAACAGAGCAAATGACTGTGAGGGACTGTGTTGCTCTCTGTAGAGCTATTAGAGCTTTCCTAAAAGGTAAATGAAGTGTCCTTTTGCTGTATAACCGTAATCCTACAAATACCTGCAACAGTCTGGGGCTGGCATAGCATGCAGTGCTTTTGTCAAACTGCTGAAATCTTTAGTAGATCAGCAAGCAAACCTATTACAGATGAACTAAATAAATATATTTTAAAAGGTGATTACATCATCCCACAACAGGTCAAAGGAAATTAAAATAGAAGGCATTAACTAAGCATGAACAGGGAGTTGTTGCCCCCAGTCCTCATTTCTTACTTACACAGCAACCAGCTGGATCTTGAATTTGATAGACGTTGGATTGAATTCTGGTTTGCTCAGGTTATGTTCACATTTCTAGAGAGAAAGGAATTTAAGTCAGCATCAAAATATAGTGTGCAGTCACACACTGAAGAATCACAGCCACAAGCACTGTGTCACCAGCCATGACATTACAGCCTCCAGCACCACACATAAAAACTATCTGGGGTGCATGTAGCCATCAATGTGTTCAGCTATTGATACTCCAAAATGTCATATCCAGCACTACCAGTGCAACCTCAGAAACACAAGACTTGGAACCAGTCTTGAAAACACCTGGACACTGACTGCAGCACAACTAACTGTAAGCCCTCTGACCTATGCTCCAGAATCCATTTCAAAAAATGGAGCTGCTGGAAGTCCTGATCTCCTCATGGGCTACTCTTCAAATAAAGGATCAGCCTGACATTACTTCTTTCTGAGAAAATGTTCTGCATTTGCAAAGCGTTCTGCATCTTAAATACTTACAAGAATATCGCTCTATTACTTTAGGAACTAGATAAATAAATATCCTTGTATGACTGAGAAAACAAATCATATAGTAAAGGCCATGTAGAAAGCCAGTGGTGGAACTTGGATTTAACTCTTGCTTGTCTTCACCCCCAGATCTCTACTTTGCTTCTCTGAAATACCCTCTTCCTTCCTTCACTCTAGTAACATCTTCAGTATTTTGGACCGCCTCTCCCTAATACTTTGTTTGTTGACTTTCATCTTTAGAACAGCAAAAAATTTTTTTTTTATAATAACTGTACGGGCAGTCTTCTTCGACCCCTTGGCAAGGCAGGGCACAAGCACAAACCACCTTTGTATCTTTATGCACCTCTGACAGTGTTGTCCCCCTTTCACAACTGTCACCACACCAGAGATGTGACAGCCTGCTTCACCCCCTTAATGCTGTTACTACTAACTTGGCTGAGAACTTGCAACAACCAGAAGCATTTGAATAATTTCTTTTAAATAAGAAAAACGCAGCCCATTTCCCAGTACCCAAGCCCTGAGAGCCTGGAAAAGGCACTTCTCTGGATTGAATTCCCTACCCGGCAGCGCAGGGAGCGTTTGATCAGGAGGTGCTTGTGACGTGGGTAGAGCTGGGAAGCACAGATGGGCTGGAAGTCAGGCTGCAGCAGGCGCTGACGCAGAGTCGTCACTGGGAGCACAGCAGAAAGCAAAACAAAGAGATGTCTCAGGAACTGAAACTCCAGCTGGAGTCTACATACATGCTTCACATTGTGTGGTGACCTGCCACCATCTCTAAGACACCTAATTTCACCTACATCCTGTAATTCAGAAGCCACTGGCAACTATCACATTTCTAGAAATAAATAAAGGCAAAAGCTGAATAAAGGGCTGCCCTGACTGGGCACAGTAACAGGAGAGCAGTATCAGTGCTAGCCCAGGAGAAACAAGGGACCCACATCTTCCTTCAAAGCTGAGCTGGGATGGAAAACAAGAGTTTTGTAATCATCTAGAACATGATTCTTTCCCTCACCACAGCCAATGAGTTTCACAGCTTTTTCACCCTCACAGCTGGGTGCTGCATGAGTACAATACACAGCTTCTCAGCAAGGACTTTGCATAACGCAGACTCACACGTAGAATTAGAGAAAACATAGTTCCCAAAGCAAGAAATTCCCAGCAGCCAAAACCTCCCTGAGTTTCTCAAAATGCAGGCTCCTCACTGTTCCAGTGTCTAAGAGGCAAGTGAGCCACTTGGCAGCCTTTCCCTCACTGTGGGGAACTAGGGAAGTTGTCTTCTTCACCAGCATCAAACTCACAATGCAAACAGCCTCGTGAGAAAAGGAGACCAAGAAGACCTACCCCCTTCCATAAACCTTTCATGAATTAATTGATAGTGGCAGACTTTGTAGGCCTGCAGAACTACCAACATCCGTTCCACTTGGAGCCACGTCAGCTGGAAGCCCACATCACTCCTGTACCTGCTTGTCTATCCTGTTCACACCAAGTCTTACTGATCAATTTACAGTATTTGTGGATTAAATTTATGAGTCAGCTGAAGAACTGGCAAGTGTACACAGGCTGTTCCAGGCTGATGTCAAAGGAATGCGCAATTGTTACTCAACAGGCCACTTTTGGTTCCGGCTCCCCAGCAGCTGCTATTTCCCTATTTCCTGCTATTATTTAAAAAAGGACATTAGCTTTTTTCTCCATCCAAAAGTTGATGCCTCATACATACAGAAATTAAGGCCAGCAAGAAAATTAAATAACCCTTCAAGCCTTCTGGCTCTGAGCTTTCCATGTACAACATGAAACTGAGGCTGCATTCAAAGCTACCATTGAAAAGTCATCCAGTATTTCAATCCCAGCATAAAAATGACCAGAAACTTGGGTCCTGAGGAATGTCACAAGCGTTTGTGCAATGCTCATGTCACAAAATCTAAGGCCAAAAAGTGACAGAATATTAAGGTTTTACCTTCTGTCAGATTGATTGGTCTTGTGTAGTAATCCTCAGGAAGAGGCTCCACTTCTTCCACTGCATCAGCTGGCTCGATCTTGATCTCCTTCTGGTCTTCTCCTTCTTTCAGTCTAAAGCAAAATAAGGGGCAACTCAGTCATGAAATAGGGCATGTGCACTCTAACAGCAACAGCAGTAACTGCATTATAGCACAGAAGGCAGCGAGAGCTGAGATTGCACAACAATAATTGCAACAAGAGTGTGAGCAGTCACTCGTTCCTCTTGGGAAAGCAGAACATCTGGAGCTGCTCTAGAGGAATGCACATGGACCTCACACCACTGCAGTGCTCTAAAGGAGAACTCTCCTCTCACTGCTATCTGCTAATTATCTATCATCTTGCTAAAGTTGCTTTACTCCTCTCAAGCCTACACCTCCAATCCTCCCCCCAAAGGTAACCCCAACCCTGACACTCACGAAAGTCCAGCGAGGGCACTGATGGGAGCTCCGGGCCTCTGGCGCTGAAGCCTCGTTCCAAGGCCATATTTGTCCTACAAGGAAAAAAGGAACTGTCACCCTCAGGTCTGCTTCCTGAGGGGACAAAAAAGACCTGCTGCAAACTCATCCTTTGAGCTGCATGACAAGCATGGGGGTACAAGCAAAGGAAAGCAAAAAGGAAAAGGTATTCAATGCTTCCTAAGATACATTTTTCTGCTTAAACTGTAAGCAAGTAGAAAACAATTCCCACTGCACTGCAGATGGGGAAAGACAGATGTGTGTGGCTACTGCTTATAATGCTTTTTGCCCTTCCTCAAATCACCAGCCTGCACTACTGACCCATTTTCCCTGGATATTCTTTTCAGAGCAACTCCATGTCAAGTAGTGTAGAACGAGAGCTCAGCTGCCAAAAAAGCGGGTTGATGTGGTTATGCATCCATCTAAAAGGCTCTGTAGCACTACTTGAAGCAGCTGAAAGGTTCAAACTTCTACAAGCCTTGTTACCTACAAGTCTCTCTCACCAGAAATAGCTGAGCTACTCTGCTTTCTACAGCCGAGCTGTACCCAGGATGCTTGGAAGCAGACATCTTCCTCCTGGGCAGGGCTGAAAACCTGAATTCTCACCAAATGAGCAATGTGGGCATCAGCCAATCTGATTTTTCAAGGATGAGATGATTAATGTTAGTGGCACTTGCCTTGGCCAAGCAGACAGCTGTGTCTCAGCCCAGCTTGGCTGGGACTGCTTCCCAGATGTAGATTACTTACTCAAAGACACTGCCCTGTTTCTAAACTAACACAAAATATTTTTTGTAACAAATGTCACCCTCTGAAGAGTTAGGCTTCGCCTGTGTTTGTTCTTAGGCACACCTAAGCCAGAGGCCCTGAGGCAGGGTGTAGGATCTGTTACTCCCCTTCAGGTGGTACCATGAGAGCTTTAACACCAGCAGAAACTGTGAAAAGACTTACCACTACGTGTATAGTGTGTTGCTGTGGAGAGCCCCCAAAATAGCAGCAGGTAGCAACGGAGACAAAAAATGCAGCCATAAGACACAAGCAAGGGCACAGAGCAAGCACAATTCATTGAAGTTGCAAGCATATGCAGTCACCCAGCTAAACAAAGTGAGCATTTACCTGCCAGGTACAATAAACAAGTCATTCAAGCCACAACCAAGTCTTAAGGTTAATTTCAGTACAGATTTCATGCAGAGAAGTGTCAGACAATGCTGATCTATCTGTCACTGAGCTCTGTCATGGACTGTCCTGAGAAAGAGGTGCCACAGGCACTGCGGCTGCAGTTGCACTGCACTCCACTGCTGGAGAAAATATTCCTTGGCATGGCAAGTATAAAACCTTCTGGCACTGCTGGGGAGGACTAACAGAGAGAGTGGCAATGTATTACACAGTAATGAGTGCAAAAGTATTAATCCTAAAGAAGGCCTGATTTTCTTCATGTTGTCCTCAATTAGCCAAAGCTGGGCAGCCCTATTGTGCTACCAACTATCTAATTCTCCAGGCTGAGACTGTTGTGGATCACTTTTCCTGCCCTGAGAGGATGGCACAAGCTGCTCACCGAGAAGGCCAGCGGAACGTAGTTGCGGCGTCGCACCAGCTTCTTCCTGTCCCGCTCGATCTTCTCCTTCTGAGCCAGCTGCTGGTAGTACTCAACCAGTTTGTTAATCTGGAGGGAGGAAAAGGAACAGGGAGCACTGTAACCTCAGCTGCAGCATTCATTGTGAACTAGCTGGAGTTCTTGCTATTGTTTCACTCTTTTTCTAGTACCAGCTGTATTGTGCAGGAAGCCTGTGTACCTTAACATGTCTTAACCCACGCTGTGGGTGACAAACTGACCCTCTCTTGGGAATGATGTGTGTTGGAGGGCAGTGTCCAATTCCCACTTTGCAATTCAGCAGCTGAGACTTTGTTCACGAATTTGCCATAACTGCAGAGAGTAATGTCACGTGGCCAACTCTGAGAAATTTGGATTGGCAGAGCGAACAGCATCTTTAGCATCTTTTCCCCCCTCCTCGAGGCTGGTCACATTTAGAGTGGAGCCCTAATAACAGGGAAGGGTGTTAAAGGTGCAGTTGTGTTTTCCAGATCCTAGACACGCTTTTTGATTGGAAAACAGCTTTTTTTTCCACATACATACGCAGCACATTCACCTTAACAGCACCATTAGATAGGTTGGTTTCAACTGAGCTTCTTCTCAAAAGGAGATTTTACACTGCGATATCCTCAGGGGAGCCTCTAAGAGGCCTTCCCTCCATTGAATTCAGTCAAGATGAAGATTAGGAACTGGAACTGGTATCTGAAGGATTATATAGATGCAGAAAAAGTGATTGAGAGGGCCTGACACTCTAACAGTTCTTTCTGGCTGATGCATTTCAGCCCAAGCACAGCTTTCATGCTCACTCACCCTCTGTGTGTGAGGATTCTCCGGCTCCTGCCAGCCACCACTAGCTACACAAGAGAAGAGAAAAAGCAAAGTTCACAGGAGGTTTCCAGATGCCACACAGAAATCACTATAACACTCAGCTATCTTGGTGTTATTTATAAAATATGACATTCCCTATTTTTGCTACACCTACCATTGCAATGAAGTTCATGTCTGTACAAACAAACACCTCTGAAAGAGCTGGACAGGCAGGTTCGGAATGAAGGAGCTCTGACAGCTTTTATATTGTGTTTTTAAACAAATGTTGCTGAGGTACTCAGGACAGCACCCAGGAGTCACTTCAGCAGCAGGTACTTGTGTTTATATATGTGTCTCTTATTACTTGCTACTGCTGTCTCTGCATCCTCAGCTCCATTTTCAGTCACATCACCACTGGAAGTCAGAGGATCTGCTTGGCCTACTCAGCCCCATTTCTGGAGCCTGACAGATATTTTCCGCACATCTCACATACCAAAAAAATAGATGAAAGCTTTGTTCTAGTGCTCTCATGAAGAGAAAAGCCAAGTTCAAACACTGACTAGCAACTCCAGAATAAGTCTAAGTGAACAAAAGTGATGGAAAATAAATTAGATGTTTATGCTGTCACACTGAGCAGCTTCAAAGACTGTGAAAGCACACAAACAAGATCTCAGCTATGGAGAGAGTGCACTGACTAAAACAATTTGACAGTTTTCTCACTAGTCAGGTAATGCAGGCATGGAAGTGGGTCACATATTCCACTAACTCAGCTCAGCTCTTCAGAGGAGTCTCCAGCAACAAAGAGTTTTCCTGTGAATTTGCAACTACGACTCCAATCCTAGACAGATATCAAGTCTATAGCATAGTCGGGAACTAATTGGATCATCTATTACCTTCAAAACACAAGCTGGGTTTGTGCTGTAGCTCAGTTTTCTGTCTTTCAACTGTCCCTTACCCACAGACTTGTCTGCCATGCCAACATCCCGGGAAGTCCAGCGGCAGAAGCCACAGGCCAGGTAATAGGCTTTCTTCATGGTGGTCTTGGCAGGGTCGTCAGGCAGCGGCGCAGGGATGCTCGTGGCTCGTGTGGAAAGGGTGTGCATGCAGCAGGGGCAGTCAAAGCAGTTGGCACACCTGCAAACAAGGCAGGGCTCTGAGAAGGGTCCCAGGCTGAGAGAAATGCTCCCAGCAACCACATCAGCACTAAACCAACATATCATTAACTCCTAGGCAACAGCACTAGGGATAAAGGGCAGCAGAGCCATCACAGGAACTTGGGGGATTCAGAGTCAGCATAAGAGCAGCAGCAGTGAAAAACGTAATGTGATACTAAAAACTTCTGTATTATGAGCCCAGGTCATTAAAAAAAATCCTGAAAAGTCATGAACAGCACATGATACATCATGGAAAGACACTTATTCCCCAAAACAGACTCAAACATAACAAGCAGACATGTAATTTTCAAAGAGTTTCAGATATGGGAAGGGGCTGTTTCAAATAGGGAGTCTTGATGGAAAAAAAACAAACAAACAAACAAAAAAAGCAACTTCACCTGTTCTTTTTCAGCTTGGCTTCAGCTGAAGGCATGTTTTCCAGGCAGCTGGGGCAGTAGTGAGAGTCCACCTGAAGAAGACATAGTCACATCACACACATTACCTTGCACATCTTTGTCCAAAAAGCCCCAAACTGCCACATGATCCAACAAGGATTCATGTCTTGCAACAGCAGGGTGAAGATAGGGAAGACTTGCAATATCTTTTGGTATGCAAAACCTTAGCCCATCTCAGCCAGATTTTGATCTTTAATAACATAAATTATAAGGTTTCTTAAGTCAGAATGGATTAAACTACTCCACCGTGTAAATGGGAAAAGATCAGCTGGGTTGACCTTTAGCAGTTACCAGAATCTCATTTTTCAGCTTGAACAACAGCTTTAACATTTTATTTTCTATTTAGACCTAAATTTATTTTGTCCTCACAGCTACACTGGTCAGACACATGCATATTTCAGAAGGTGCTTTGTATCTCTCTGCTGTCACAGTTTATTTTGCCAATTAAAACAACAGTAGCAAGACTGGAGGCCCACTGCTTGAAGAGCAATTCAAACTGATTATTAAGCATGGCCACGCACAATGACTACAATGCTCACACCACGGTGAATTTATGACGGATACAGCCAGGCCACAAATCCACTCTTCAGAGGCCTCAGCATTTCCTTAAAGATGCCTCTTCTGAGATCTGGGCTGCACAGTCATTCTTCCAAGGCTTTCCAAATCTATCACAATTTCTTAATTCAACCAGGCTTCAACAAAACCAGTCTCGGCGATTTTAATATGACAACTTATGAAGCCAACCACCCCACACAGTAAAAATTGTAGAGTATAACGAGGAGGCGTGTGTATCTGGGGGGTTCTTTGCCCCTCCACGGCAGGGCCTGATGGGGATGGGGGAGGGGGCTGTTTTGACCCAACGGCTGGGTCCCGCCGAGGGGTGAAGGGTCCCCGCGGCCTCGGTCGGGCTTCACCGAGGTTTGGGGGGTCCCCGCTCCCCCGGCCGGGGCCATTTAGGGGGGCACGTCCCCCATGAGGAGAAGCCTCCCCTGTGCGCTCGCCCCAGCCAATCACAGCCCGAGCTCCGCCGACGGACAGGAGCGCACAGCCAATCCAACGCGCAGCACCACCCCACCCGTCACTCGCGGCCATTCCCCGCGTTCCGTGCAGCGCTGCGACCACCCACCAGCCGCGCCAACAACCAATAGCAAAGCAGAAAGAGAGTGATTGGCGGGAGAGCGACCCAATCGCTGCGCGCAGAGAAAGCACCATCCCGCCCGGTCCCGCCCGGTGTGCGGGTGCGGCGCGGCCGGTCCGCCGTTACCTCGTGCGAGACGCACTCGAGCGAGCGGAGCTCGCTGCAGTAGCGGCAGAAGTACAGCTGCGGCAGCGGCGCCCGCAGCTCCTTCTCGCCGCGCACCAGGTACAGCACCCGCTCCGATTGCAGCAGCGACGCCATCTTGGGAGCGGGCGGGCCCCGCCCCGCCGCCTGACACCACCCCGCCGTTGTGTGACGTCACCACGCCGGTGTGACCACGTGACCGCGCGGGGCAGGCCAGGGGCCTGGACGGGCTCTCAGTCACACCCAGTGCCACCCCTGCCATGGGCAGGAACACCTTCCATGCATCCCGGAGCTCCCGGCCTTCAACCTGGCCTTGGACACTGACAGGGGTGGGGCGGCCACAGCTGCTCTGTGCCAGTGCCTCAGCACCCTTGCCTCAGCACCCTTGCAGAGAAGGATTTCTTCCCAATATCCCATCTATCCCTGCCCTCTGGCAGTGGGAAGCAGTTCCATCTTATGCTGTCGATCCGAGCCCTTGTCTTAAGTCTCTCTCCAGCTCTCCTAGAGCACCTTTAGGCACTGGAAGGGGCTCTTAGTTCTCCTGGAGCCTTGCCTTCTTCAGGTGAACATCCCCAGTTTTCCCATGCTGGCTCTAGGACAGAAGGGCTCAGCCCTCAAAACATCTCCATGGCCTCCTCTGGAGTCACCCCAGCAGCTCTGTGTCCGTCTTACGCTGGGGCCCAGAGCTGGACACAGCTCCAGGTGAGTCTCACCACAGCAGAACAGAGGAGGTGATCTTTTCACACCCCAAAGGTGGTTTCTCTTCAGTTCTCTTCTGTCCACTAAGACAGGATCCTGACAAGAATGAACATGCCCATGCGGTGGGATCAGCAGGAAAGCACGAGATCTGTGGATGCTGTGCTGTGTGCGCAAAGGGCAGAGCTGGCATCAGCAAGCCACCCGCAGTTTGCTGCTGGATACTCCAAACAAGCACCAGTGCCAGCCTGGCCCGTGGCATGAATCCCCCATCCTCACCCTAATGCCTCTGCCCGCTGCT
Organism: Brachypodius melanocephalos; assembly: GCA_013398615.1. Classification (NCBI taxonomy): domain Eukaryota; kingdom Metazoa; phylum Chordata; class Aves; order Passeriformes; family Pycnonotidae; genus Brachypodius; species Brachypodius melanocephalos. Next base: position 7,966,504 of record VZSR01000479.1, read on the forward strand.
TGCAGCTCCACAGGAAACCCCTGCCCATGAGGATCTGCCGCTGCTCGCAATAAAAACCCCACGTGCTTTTTATCTGCCTGCAGCAGCTGGAGGGGAGCGCTGCTGGGAAGGCAGGGAGGAGGCTGCCTGTGCACTGCTCCTGGCAGAGCTGCTCCAGGGGGTGCCTGGAGGCCAGGGGTGTCTTGAGAGCATGGGGCAGGGCTTTGCACCATCAGAAATCCAACAGGTTTCCCAGGGAAAAGGCAGGAGTGAAAGGTGCAGTGTGTGGTTCCCACCGTGACTGACCCTGAGCTTGCGTCCCAGAAGGAAAGTCGGAGCATCCCATCTGCCTTTTGCCATTCAGCATCACCAACGGAGCGGAATATTCCACTGGGCAGCAGAAACACTCTTCCCAGCCGGCGGGCTGAGGTCTCTCCCCTCCCTGGCGATGCTCTTTGCCCGTGTCTCTGTAAATCACCCTGCACGAATCCCTGGGGCACCTCGCTGC
>VZSR01000479.1:7967090-7990505 GCA_013398615.1 Brachypodius melanocephalos
ATGAGACGAAGTGGGTTTTATCCTGGTGTAGAAAAAACATCTTGCCGTGCCTTCCCTTTCCTTCCTTCCTTCCTTCCCCTTCCTTCTATCCCCTTCCCCTTCTTCTCCTCCCCTGCCCTCCCCGCGGGCCGGGCCGGGACGGGCGGGGCCAGGCGGAGTCTTTTTCGCCCGGCGGGAGTCTTTCGTGCCCGGCGGGATCTGCCGCTGCCGTCGCTTCTCGCAGGAGCTGGAGCAGGAGCAGGAGCAGGAGTCGGAGTGGGTGCCGGAGCCTGGCAGCGCCGCAGGTAAGGGGATGCAGGCAGGTAGGACGGGAGGGGCGCGGGCAGGGTACGGGCAGGGCACAAGCAGGGCGCAGGCAGGGCACGGGTAGGGCACAGGTAGGGCAGGTAGGACGGGCAGGGCACAGCCAGGGCACGGGCAGGGCACAGGCAGCTGCCGCCTCTCCCCCACGGCATCGTGTCCCCCTCCCCCGAGGTGCCGGGGCAGGACGGAGACATAGCCGCGGTCCCCGTGGAGGGGGGGCGTCCCCGCTCCCCGGCCCCTCGGTCCCCTTCAGCTGATGGATAACTCCGTGACTCAGCACGAGGTGCGGGGGGCGGGGGGGGACACAAACCAGGCTCCCCAGAAACGAGAGGGCTCCTGGCTGACCTGACCCCACCGTTTCCCCACGTGATGATGCACCGGTGAGTGACCAGCGGGACAGCCGGTTGTGGCTTTCCTTTATCAACTCCTGTAACAAACAGTAGCAATTAATAGGGAAGTTTTTCCTTTGGCTTTTATCCACTGCCTTCAAAGCATTCTATAAATCCTGTGGGGATAATTGAAGGAGCCTTTATCAAAGGCTCTCGAAGGAGCCCAAGGTGAAAGCTGGACCTGGCCACAGGGCTGTCCCTGGAGAGAGCAGCAGGGGACTGGGGGGGGACTCTGGCTATGGGAGGGAGGGAGAGGGCTGCCCCGCCACCCCTCCACCTTTCCCTTGCAGGATGGACCTCCCTCACCTCACGAGTCCTACCAACCTCCCCAAGCACATCCTGGATATCTGGGTCATCATCTTGATCATCCTGGCCACCATTCTCATCATGACAGCGCTGGTGCTGTGCCCGGCCACTGCCGTCATCATCTACCGAATACGAACACACCCCACGCGCAACGGCATCGTGTGAGCCATGGGCAGTGGGGGACAGCCAGCTCGCTGGGCTGGGGGCTACAGCCATGGGACCCTCTGCGAGGGACCTTGATGGGGCTCCCTGAGAGCTGGAGCCTGGGCAGGAGCTGGGGTGGGCCAGCACCCAGACCCGCTCCTGTACCTGGCTCTCTCTGGGAACCCACTGCTCATTTTGCCCACTGAGATCATGGGGACTGTGGGGGAAATGACAGCATGGCCAGCAGTGGGGAGGGATGTGACTTTGTGGACATGTCCAGCTGGAAATATCTCACTCCTATGAGGGAGGCAGGCTGGTCTTGCCTTCACTGGTGACACCGTCTCCTCCCAGGCAAGCAGTAAGGAGTGGAAATGCCTGACAAAGTTATTTCTTCTTTGGAGTCCAGCTGTCAAGGTTGTTGGGGAAAAAAGAGTCAAAGCAAGATGGATGTGGCTTCTGGTTGTGCATTTAGCACTTGGCTAAAAGCATCAGTGACAGAGCTTGTGCTGGCTGCACAGCAGGCATGCAGCTGGCAGGGGCTTCTCCTCTCTCCATTATCTGCTGAAATGCTAGGAAAATCCTCTTGGTCCTCTGGGTCTTGTGGGGCAGAGGAGTGTGTGCAGTTCCTGCACACTCCCCACTCCTGATAGTGAGAGCTTCCACTGTTTGCCCAGTACACCAGCCCTGCTGGGGAGTCTATGCATGCCTCACCTGGGCAGGTAAAGTGGGACGAGCAGATTTCTGCCCAGCCACTGGCAAGGGATCATGTAAGCTCCTGTACTGCCCTTTATTATGAAATAAATGGACTTTATCCTTCATGTGAGTGTATCGTGCAGCTCTGTCCACACTATGGGTGGTGTCTGACTCTGCAGGATCTGGATACTTTGCAGCCTCTCCAGAAACCCTCCCTGCCCTGACCTCCTTCTCTGCCTTGCCTCAAGGTCCCTGGGGTTCTGTCCAGCCTTGGAGCCCAGCAGGAAGCTCACTGCCAGCCCAGCCCCACACCCCAGGAGGGCAAACCTCAGTCGACACAGTGGGTGGGAAGGATCCTTCAGGACTTTCTGATAGTGGTTGTGGCTGTTTTTCTCCCACTCGGGTGACCAGCACCACTTCCCTCACACCAGCCTCGTGTCGGGTCAGCGTGGAGGAGCCTTGGGGCTTGAAACCACATCTTTGTGACTCACAGCAAGAAAGGTCACAAAATTGAAAGGATGAATCAGGCAAGGATGTGGGGAAACACTATGGTGATGCTGGTGGGAATTGTTTAAATCCAATTTTCTGTGCTGAAAAGAGCAACCATCCCTGCAGTGTTGGAAACCCTGTGTGCCATCCCTGTGTGGCTTGATCCACAACAGCCAGATTTAGGTTTGCATTGGGTGGTGGGGCCAGAGGGACAGGAGGTTCCCAGGGAAGCAGGACCTTGGGCAAACACCTCCTACCTTGGGGAGGGAGCCTAGCACACGGATGCAGATCCTGGGGTGTAGAAGTGCCTGCACTGGAGCCACTGGCTGTGATTGTGCTAGGAGGGAGCAGATATTTATTCCTTTCTCAGCCAAAAACATATTTCTGTTTTGAGCGGTTGACTCTCTCTTCCTCTCTCGAGTTGCAGAGTTTGAGGCAAATAACCAGAGTTATTTTCCTGTTTTTCTTCCTCTCTCACTCCCTTCCTGGCATGGTACAGCGGCAGCTGGAGGACATTACACATGTGCAGGGTGGGAGCAGCCCTGGCTCTGCTCTCCCCTGTTTTCCATCCCAGCATTGGTTCCCTAGGGGCACTGTGGGGATGGCCAGCGGCACCAGGAATAAAAACTGAGCAGCTTTGCTGTGAGAGGAATAGGGAGGAAGCCATGAACATTGGAGTGGTTTGGGAAGGAAGCCTGGTTTGGATCAAAACAGGAGGAAAACCATGGAACACCTCCTGCCCGATCCATGCAACCATACATGGTGGCTGTTCCCACCTCTGCCTTCCCCTTGTCCAGAGAAGCAGAGGGGAATGAGAGATTTCCTTTCTTGGTATAAATTTTCTGGGAAGTTTCAAACCCATGGCAAACATTTCCAGGAAAGGCCTTGGAAAGATGGGTTTGCTTGTAACAACAACAAACATGGAGCTAAATGGCAGCAGAGGTAAAGCAGGGAAAAGCCACAACAATTTTTAAAGCATTAGGATGGTGGAGAATAGATTTAAACTGGATTTCCAACACTGTCAAGTTGGAAATTCCTCCTCCAGGATGGAACGAGATAACCAAATTCCCCTGTGGCTCTGGCTTCAGTGCCTGAACAGTGATGGAACGGAGGCAGTGTTTGCATGGAGGTTTGCCAAGGAAAAATGCCTTTCTGCTGAGCAGCGGGTCCTGCTGCGGTGACGCTGTAGCAGGCAGGGTGATGCGGGCACTGAAGTGATTCAGCACCCACTGGGATGCTTCCCTGGAGGTGCTGGCGTGTGGCAGGAGCTGGCTGCTGGCCCGTGAAGCTGCTGCTGGGGGAGGCAGATGGGGCAGTCCCAGAAGGGAGAAGGGGATGCAGGATTCTGGCTCTCACCTGGTCTCTGGGCAGCCTGCCTTTGTAGGGGGAAGGGGAGTGATGGGCCAGGGGCATTTCTACAGGGAGCAAACCTTCCTCTGGAAAAGGATGGAAATGCTGGAGGGGGCAGTGCACTTAGCCTGGGGGCTGTGGGGGCACTCGGGAAGGGGGACCCCCACTCCAAAGGGTGCTGGGCACCATGCCCAGCAAGGAGGCTGCTGCTGAACCAAGGCAGTGTGTGGGAGCACACGGGCTGGGGCAGAGCAGCGAGGGCTGGGTGAGCCGTGGGCTGGCAGCCTGGGGAAGCCTGGTGCTCAAAGAGCTGGGGCCTCTCTCCTGGCACAGCTAGCTTTGCTTTTGCTTCCCGTTGCACACTTAGAACACAGGTTCAGAGGTTGCCCTGGGATTGGTGCCAGGCCAGGCTGCCAGAGGGAAGCTGCACTGCTGCTAGCCAGGGCAATGCTGCCTGCTGCTGCCCAAGCTCTCTGCCACTGTCCTGTCATGCTGCTGGCACCATCCCTGTCCCTCTGCATGAAAATACTCCTCAGTCAGCTCTGGGACAAGCCCAGCAGGCAGCACTAGATGGTCCCCACCACTGCTTTCACATTTCGTGTGCTCAGCTAGGGCCCTGCAGCCTGGCACAAGGTCTGTACAGCCCCAGCACGTGGCTCAGGGACAGCCAGGGAGGCTGGTGGCAGCAGCAGCATGGCGTGGGGGGAGCTGCAAGAGCCTGGCCTCCTGCCCCAGACGCCTGCCAAACATCTGCAGCAGGCGGGAGCTGGATCCCTCCCAGCTCTGGTGGAAAAACAACCCATCAGGAAGGTTCATGCAAGGGTCAGCCTGTCCTGCACAACTGCTTTTTGGGGTCGGGGACCCCAAGCCTGCAGGGTGCAGCAGCACCAGTTGGTGGAACCCCTGGCCCCCATGGCTCTCCCATGCAGCCTCCAGCATGGCATGGCACAGCACATTGGGGACACTGGGTGACATGCCCAGGATGCCGTGGAAGCTCAGTGGCAGAGAGGGAGTCCATTGCCTGTGTTTCATTAACCCCTTCCCCATTCCCAACCTCCACCAAAGCTGATTTGGCACTGGGACCCAAGGAGACGGGGCTTGGATAAATGAGTCCCTTATTTTTATTTTGGTTTCAGTAAAACTGAGTTCAGGAGTGACTCAGACTTTCACTGCTCATGGCAGGGATCAAGGACACGTGGAAGAGACACAAGCACACTGTGCCACACACCACTACAGCTAGATGTGGGTGGCTGTTCCTGTGGTGGGAAACAGTGGGGCAAGGGCCACAGTCCTGAGCAGCTCCCCACATCAGTCACAGCTCTGTTGCACAGCTCTGTTGCACAGTGTGAGCTGTGCTGGGGAGCACAGCACTGGTCCTTGTTGCCTGCAGGATGCAGAGATGTGCAGGCAGCATGCAGGCCAGGAGCTGCAGCCCCGTGGCCTCAAATCTCCCTAGAGCCTGGGAAGTAGGTAGGGAGGGTCAAACCCCAGATATTGGCTCCTACAGTTTTTGGCAAGGAGCCACTTGGCTCCACTCACAGCCATATCCATGAGAGTCGACCGGAGCACCCCTGTGGCTGGCCTGGCTCTTGGCGTGTTGTGATGGGCTCTGTGCAGTCCCCAGGCAGTAGCTGAACACCCTGAGGGTTTGCCTGGATCTGGGCAAACACTCTACACTGCTTGGGGTCCAAGCTAAGCCATTCCCCCAGTAGCAGTGCAGGTTTAAAGCTTTGGGAAATGCTGCCAGTGACAGAGGCCCACAGCTCCCCTGCTCCGTGGCTTCTCTCTGTGCCTGGGAGATGTACCCAATCCCCAGCCCTCCCACGTCAGCTGAGGCTGCAATTGGAGCCTCACAACATCGGCCTTTCCCAGAACATGGTGTTCCTTCTAGCGAAGAACACAGATTGAAAGATTGCTCCCAGCTCCCTTTTAACCTATGGCCACACTTCCCTTCCTTGGTGGCATCTCCAGCAGCTGGCTCAGTGACAGCATCGTGGCAGGGCTGACTCTGCTTTCTAGTAAAGCCAAACCTCATGCTGGCACTCATGGTCCCCCCAGGGCTCACTCACTGCCACCCCATGCTGTCCTCCACCCCAGGCCAGCCTCCCCCCAAAACCACAACTCCCCCAGCTCCTCTCTAGCCATAATAATTTTGTTGGGGGATTTCAGGGAATTTACACCTCACCACGGATATTTTCCTTGGAGATAGCCCAGGGTAAATGTTCACATTCCTTGGCTAAGCAAACAAGACCCTGGAAACTCCTGCCTCTGGGGACACCAAGGGCTAAGGGACAGCAGTGCCCTGCCCTTGACCTCAGCAGGGTCACCATGGAGCCACAGCCCACGAGCTGCAGAACAGCCCCTGGCAGGAGGATCTTCCTTCAGAGCTGCCTCTAGCAGTACCTTCACTGAGCGGGCACAAAGGAGAGGAGCGGGATCAGCCCTTCCCCAGCCCAGCCCGAGCAGACACTGGGGGGGTTTGGTCCCTCCCCGAGGCTGCTGCTGGGGGAGGGGGGGGTTTGGTCCCTGCTCCTCGGGTGCCAACATCCCACTTGGGGAGGAAATGTCACCCTGGCTGGGTGGCCCGCACAGGATAGGGCACCTGTGCCCCGCGACACCTCTGCCCCCGTCCCCTCTCCCACCCTGGCCCCTCTCCATCCCCCGTCACCTCTTCCTCCCACCCCCCGATATCTCTCCCCCCACCTTGCGGGTTTAATCCCGGCTCGGGTAACACGTTGCATAAACCCTTGGCACATGCCGCTGCCCCGTGTCCCTGTGGGTCCCCCGGGTCCCCGCCAGGCCGTGCTGCCACCCTCGGGCGGTGTCCGGCCGTGTGTCCGTGTGTCCGTCCCAGAGCCCACACGGTTAACGCGGCCCGGCCCGGCCCCCCCCGGCCATTGGCTCCCCCCTCGCAGCCCCGCCGCTATTTCTCGGCCGCCAGGCTCGGAGGTGACAGCAGGCGACAGCGGCGCTTGTCCCGGCCGCTCTCCCTGGGCTGTCAGGGGGTGTCGGCACCCCGCACCCCTCGCCCAGCCATGGGGGGCTGCTCCCGCAGCAGCTGGATTTTGCCCCTTTTCTTGGCTGGGCTCGTCCAGCTGGGGCGAAGTAAGGAGAGGGAGAAGGTAAGAGGAGGGGGACACCCCCACGGGGCTTTCAGGGGGGTCTAGGGGCTGTGTGGCACCCTGGGGACGCGCCTGTTCCCAAGGCTCTCTGCAGGACTCCCGGGGTCAGGGGTGGGGCACGGTGGTCCCGTGACTCCCCTCCTTCCCACTACAATCCCGGTGCCTGGAGCACGGGGGATTTTCTGAGTTAGTTCTTGCCAAGGGCCAAGAATCGCTGTCCTGGAGTTGGGGACAGAGGGGGACAGAGCCATGTGTTCCCCAAGTGACCTCCCTGGGGGCAGAGCATGGGGACTTTTTTCCATGCAATGTCCGGCAATTCCATGTTTGGAAGGTGTGGAACCCACTGTGTCCCCACAGCGCAGCGGGCAGGGACACTGTCACCCCCAAAGCCAGGCTCCCCACCTTGCCACCAGGACCCCACAGTCCCACGGAACCTTCACTCCTCGAGCGTAGCACCCTGTAACTTCACTTGCCAGTTCCCAAAATAGCCCCTGGTGGCACATGGCTGAGCCTGGGCACCCTGGTGGGTACAGGAGATGGCTCCTCTGGGTTAACCCCTGCGGCTCCAGATGTAGGGGCTGCTCCGGCCCGACCCTTCCCGACCCATTCCCCATGCCACCCAGCACCCCTTATCCCCCAGGGGTTCCAGGGGTGGTGGGTCCTGCTCACTGCCCACAGCCTCGGGATTCTGGTGCTGGCCTCCCCTTGCTTGTTTTACAGCCCCTCGCCTTCCTGCTGCTCCCTGTTCGGTAAACATTCCCCCAGCTGCAACCAGACCCATGTGCATCCGGCTCGCCCCAGTCAGCCTGTCCCACCAGCGAGACCTTGGCATGCCGGAGCCTGGCTGCTGCCAGCGGCATTCAGAGCAGAGGACACAACGCTGGCAGCCGTCCCCGCAGCCAGCAGCAGGGCTGGCCCCATTGCTCTGCTGGCCGTGGGGATGGGGAGCGGGATGGCCGGCAGCCCCCAGCCTGCTCCCATGGGATGCTCCTTGCCCCACAGGTGGACTGCTACCCCACGGTGAATGACACCATCTACAGCTACGGGGCTCTCACCCTCGATGGGGACGAGTACATCCCCTTTGAGAGGTACAAGGGGAAGACAGTGCTCTTCGTCAACGTAGCCACATACTGAGGCCTGACCCTGCAGTATGTTGGTAAGGGTCTTGGGGGCACCGGCACCTCGGGGCCCAGGAGTGCAACCTTTGGCATGCCCCCATGGCCTATTCTGCTTCAGGGAGCTGGGAAAATGGTTAATGCCTGCTCCCCAGGGCCCCGGCTGACTGGAATGGTCCCAGGGGGTAGAGTGTAGGCGTGGATGTGTGCCCAGTCCTCTAGTAACCCACTTCTGGCTCTCCTTGCATGCAGAACTGAATGCACTACAAGATGAGCTGAGAAACCAGGGGCTCGTGGTCCTTGGCTTCCCCTCCAACCAATTTGGGAAGCAGGAACCCGGCCAGAACTCAGAGATCCTTCCTGCACTTAAGTGAGTACTGTGGTGGGGGCTCTGGGACACCTCCCTCCCCCAGCTCTTCTGGGGTCCCAGCCAGGCAGTGGGAGCACAGGCTGCAGCTGCTGCTGGCTGTAGCCCCCAAACAAGGCGTCTGGGGTCCTGTCACCACCCCTGTGCAAGCTCCCAGAGCTGTCTATTGCACAACATCCTGTTCCCCCGCCTTGTAGGTATGTCCGGCCAGGAGGCGGCTTTGTTCCCAACTTCCAGCTGTTCCAGAAAGGGGATGTGAATGGGGCCAAGGAGCAGAAGATCTTCACCTTCCTGAAGGTGGGTGCTATGGCAAGGGGAGATCAATGGGACACACCCAGCTTGCTTTTTGGAGGGGCAAGGCAGTGATGCACTCGCTCCCCATTGCAGAATTCCTGTCCCCCGGTGGCAGAGGAGTTTGGGAACCCCAACAAGCTCTTCTGGGAGCCTCTGAGGAACCATGACATCAAGTGGAACTTTGAGAAGTTCCTGGTGAGCCCTGAGGGTGTGCCCATCATGCGCTGGTACCATCGCACCAACATCCACACCGTGAAGAGTCACATTGTGACCTACTTGAGGCGGCGGCAGCAGGAGAAACATGATGACGAGTAGGACCAGTAGAGCCTCACGCTGCTGGCTTGAGGGCCAGCACCTCCCCAGATGCTTCCCATTCCACTCCCTCCCCAGATGTTCCCCAGCAGCAGGAATTCACGCACTGTCCCCTCTGTTGCTCCTGTCTCTGGCACCCCCCAGTCAGGATGCCGGGCTGGGCAACCTCGTGGCAGAGACCTCAGCGATGGCAGTGCGATGCTTCCAATATCCCTGTGTCCCACCTCCACCCCTGGTGGTGACATCTCCTGGCCTCCAGCTTGCCTCTTCCTCTCCACCATTCCAGGCAGTGGGAGGATGCAGGGGCTGGCTGTGCCTGGAGCAGGAGACTACATCTCCATGAAGGCTTGGCCCGAAAGCCCCCGGTTGGGGTGGGCCTGGCCGGACCGTGCCGAGCATGGAGCAGCTCTTCAGTGCATTCAGGCTGCCCATGGCCCTGGCACACAGATGTGCTGCTCTCCTGGACAGGAGTGGCCAGCCCCTCACCACCCACCATAGAAACACCAAATAAAGGCTCTGCAAATGTGCAGCCCCACTTGTTGGCCAGGGGTAGGAGGGGTAGGGTGGGGGGGCACAGTGGGTAGAGTGGCCAGCCCAGGGTAAGCAGTGCCTGACTTGCGGAGAAACTCAATTTTTTCCACAGTAACTGCAAACACGGACTTATCTCACAGCCCAGCATTTGGGGACAGGATGGGGAGTGAATGCAGAGGACAGGTGGGCAAAAGGGGCTGGGACCAGAAAGAACCCCCAGTGAGGAGCATACCGGAATCCTGTGTCTCTGGCTGTTATGCATGTGACAGCCATGCTTACAGAGACTGGGTTGCATTTGTTTTTTCCCCTCCAGACCTATTTTGTGGAGCAAGACTTGCTATGTGCAATGTCTAAGACTGTCCCCAAGGCCACTGCTGCATGGAAAGGCAGAGGGGGCAGCAGGGGCTACCCTGCCCTGGCAGAGGTGGGGGAGAAGGGAGGGTGTGGGGCTGAGCTCAGCACACAGAGGGAGGTGGAGGGTACACACTTGAGGCAACAGATGCTGGGGTGCCCAAGCAAGGGTTGGGGTCCCCTTGCACTCAGTCTGTCTCTACGGCTATACCCAAGCACCTGGGGACTAACAGCCCTGGTATCCCTCCCTCTCCCTGTCCCCATGCAAAGGCTGCCCCACAGGAAGCAGCTTTCAGGACAAAACCAGAGAGACTCAGCCACACTTCAGTCCTTAAATAAATATGAAGACACCAACCACCCTCAGGCTGGGCCATGGCTGCGGCCAGCACCTGCCTGCGAGTGTGGGGTCTCCCACTACTGGGAGAATCCCCGCTGTTATCCAGTCTTCCAGGGGCTCTGGATTGGGACAGCTCCTGGGAAACACTGGCTCCTCTTCCCTGAAGACCTGGCTCAGGTCTACAGTGATGCCAGGCCTGGCTCCTCGTGGGGAAGGGGATGGCCGTAGGGGACTGACCCCATGCTGGCTGCCACCACGACGGCACCTTTAGTCCCTCCTTCATGATTTCCCCGGGGGAAGGCGCTGCTGAGGCCCCCCACGTGCAGCACATGTCCTTGCACAGGCGTCAGCAGCCGGAGGAAGCTCCTGGACACATACACACGGGCACACACACACACCCTAATCCTCTTCCACTGGTGTCGGAGCGTCGCTGGTCCTTGGCATTAGGGCAATCCGGGACCTGCCTGTTCTGAGACACGAGAGAGGGGTGGCACAGGGTAAGCACAGTTCTTCATTCTCACACAAGGCCCACAGAAGGGATGCCAGCCATGGCATGGTTGTTATCCCTGAGCACCAACTGCCATAACTCCACGAGCTGTTTGGGCTCAGCCTGACTTTAGGTGCTGTAGGGATGCTGGCAGGGATGTAGCAGAAACCAACCCCATGGCAAAACCATCCCCTCAGCTGATGAGAGGTGGGGGCTAAGGGAAAATGGCCACTGCCTGGAAAGTTGTGCCCACATCGCTCCCCCATGTGTTTAGCCAAGTGCCCCAAGTCTCAGGGTGAAGGATGGGCACCCCTGTCAGGGAGGGTCTGAGCCTTACCCAAGTCCTTGGGGACTGGTTTCACCCCAGCCACTTGTTGGGTGTTCTGGCTGTGAGCCATGGCACAAGGTGGGCGCCAGGGGTACTCGGGCTGCAGGAGGAGACAGAACAGAGACAGAGAATTACCTGGGATGTGAATCATGGGGCTGCACTCTGTGATTGATTGACAGTGTGAAGAGGAGAAGGAAGAGGAGGAAAGGAACTGAGCAGTCACATGCCAACAGGACACAAGTGCTCAGCTCCGTGCTCTGAGACTCAGTGGCCTCGGGGGGCAGCGAGTCCCAGACCCACCCACATGTCACCCTCTGCTCCCCCTCCCGCTGGCACAGGTAGATTCTCACCGGGGGAAAATGGTGGAAGTTCTGTCCTTGAGTGTGCTCTCCCGGCATGGCTGGCGGGTATCGGATCTGCTGCCACTCATCATAGCCGTGGTACATGGGGTGAGCCATGGGGGGGCTGTACTGGGGGTACTGGTACACGGGGCAGGCTGGGCCCAGTGGCCCTGGCCCTGGCTCAGCGTGCAGCCTCTCTCCAGAAGCCTACAAGAAGCCAGGACAGATGCTGGGGAGATCCCAATGGCAGCCCACCACCACCCCCACTCATTACCTGCAGCCCCCAGCCCCTCTGCCCAAGGAGGGCTTCCTCCCATCCCTACCTGTTTATGCTGTTTCAGCAGCTTCTTCAGCTTCTCCTTCTCCTCCTTCTCCCTCTGGCAGTCGTCTTTGGAGGCTCGCAGCTGGGAGGAAGAGGGGTTAGTGCAGAGCCCACCCTGCCACCTCCCATCTTCGTGGGTTAGGGCTGCTGAGGGAATTGCCTGCACTAATCAGATCCCCAGGAGAGGTGCAGAAAGAGGAGATGAATGAAAGCAGATGCTCTGGCAGTGACAAGCAGCAGAAAAAACACCCCTCTGGCCTTTCTGTTCTCCTTCAGCCCCTACTCTTAGGTATGTACAGGGACTGTGACACTGGGTGAGCATTTGCATGGGGTTGACACGGGGTTCCCAGAGTGCTGCCAGTAGCACCCAGTGCTGCTCACCTGGTTGTTGGAGAGGACCAACTGCTTCTGCAGCTTTTCCAGCTGCTGCTTTAGCTCTTCCTTCTCCTCATTCATCCTCTCCCTGTCACTCCGTTCCCGCTGGAAGTCTTCCTCAAAAATTTTCACCTGGCAGGAAGGAAAAATGTGGGTGCACCTGGCTGAGGGCAGACACCTCCCCTAAGCAACCCCATCACTGCGCTGCCATCCTTGAGTCCAGCAGCCATTCCAAGCCCCAGGCATATGGGCTGGCTCAATGGCCCATGGCTGTGGTCCTTCCAGATGAATGCCTGGAGGATGCTGAGTTGGGTCCCCAACCCCCAGCACCCCAGCTGCTGCTGGCACACAGGGAGGGCTCTTTGCTGTGGAGATTCAGGACATGCATTCCCTTGCTCGTTCCCAGTGGCTCTGTGTCTTGCCCTACCTGCTGCTTGAGTAGCTCATTCTGGGTCAGCAGCTCCTGCTGTGGCAGCTTCCCTGCTGGCTCCATGGCAAAGATGGGTGGTGGAGAGGCTTGGACGTTCAGGGCCTCTTCTAGTGCCTGCAGAGGAAGAGCAGGGAGCAGGGTCAGAGCAAGTTCAGTACCCATGATGTCACTGGAGGACCCCAGGCAAGTGCCCAGCGTGAGAAGTGGGTTTAACTGGGCAGGGGCAAGAGGGACAACAGACCCTCCTTGAACCCTGCTTCCTTGGAGCCCAGAGGGATGTGGTGGGCCTCATACAATTGGTGCGCCTGACACAAGTCTCTGCCTGGGCAAGAGTGGGTTATCAGGGTCAGTTTTGGATTTGAGAGAGGTGAAGAGACTGTAGAATATTAAAGACATTTTGCAGTGAGGGGCTGTGCCCTGGCCCCCACCTTGTTCAGCCTCTGGATCTCCTTTTCCTGGTATTCCCGCTGCCTGGTGACTGGAGCCAGCTGCTCCTGCAGGAACCGCATCCTCTGCTGCAGGTCCCTCACCTCCATGGCCAGCCTCTCCTTCTCTGCCTGCAGGACCCAGGGTGGGAGGAGATCAGCCAGGGCAGAGCAACAGGGCTGGCAGCTCCCTGTCACCCTTCCCAAGGGACTCACCTCCTCTGTTTCAATCCGGGACTTGGCCAGGAGCAGCTTGCGGTCAAAATCCCTTTGCTTTTGCTCCCGCTCTGACTCCAGCTCAGTCACTGCCCTGCGGGCCTCAGCCAGCTCCTGGTGTAGGTCCGTCACCTGCCAGGAGGGAGTGGGAGTGTTGGCCTGGAAGGACCCACACTGAGAGGCACAGGCAGCCCCCAAATCTCCCCACACCATTTCCTCTGAGTCCCCACAGCCAGTACCCAGCAGGAATACCCAAGCACCCAGCCCTACCTTCTGCTCGTACTTCTGCTTCATGGAGCGGAAATGCTGATCCCATTGTTTATTCACCTCCAGCAGCTGCAGGGAGAGAGGGATGGCTGAACAGGAGCCCAAACCCTTGCTATGAACCAGCTGTGGTGGTCCCCAGCAGACTCCTGTCATGACAGCACTTTGGGGACCAGCTGGATGGAGATCTCAGCTCCAGCAGTGCTTCCCTGCAGCTCTGAAGCCCTGCTCCAGTCTCTTGGTGCCATCCCAGCCCTGTGCCCCCTCTGCCCACTCCCCGCCTCCTTAGTGGTGCCTCCCTCCCAGCCTGGTCCTCACCTCCCTGCGCTGGTGCTCCAGGATCTTCACCTTCTTTTCCTTGGCCTCCAGCTCTTCTCTGCCCGGCGCCTTCTCCACCATGGCCCCGCTCTGCTGGACGCGCACGGGGGGGACCCTCAGGGCTTTTGTGGAGGCTGTGCCCAAGGCCGGCTAAACTCGAGCCAGTTCCCCTCCCACTGCCTCCCCCATCCCCTTGAGACCCTGAGTAGTCCTGCTGGTCATACTGGGACAAACTGAGGGCTGATTAAAATGAGGCCATCTTTGCTGATGTGTCAGCAGGCTCCCTGCCTCCTTCCCAGCCCTCTCCAAGAAGATGATGCCTCCTCACCTGTTCGGCAGCTTCCCTCTTCCCACTGTCCTGGCTGCTCAGCGTCACCATCCTTCGGAGCTCCTGGTTCTCACACCTGTGGGCAGGAAGGGATGGGTCAGCAAGAAGAAGCTTCCAGGGCAGCCCTGTCTCCATCCACATAGCCCACGCACACCTGAGCTTCTCCAGAGCCTGGTTTCTCTGCTCCAGGTCATGCTCCAGCTTGGTGCGCAGCTCCTTGTTCTCACTGTGCAGCGTCTCACACAGAGTCTGGAGGGTGAACACCATGTGTAAGCACCATGGCCAGCCCTTGGCCACCCACACCTATCCTATCAAGCCATCCTAAGGAGGTGGGTGTCCACCTCAGGATGGGCAGGAGGGGTTTGGTGGGAAAAAACAGAAGGGGGAAAATCTCCATGAAGTGCCAAGCCAGCACTCACCTGCAGGAACGATGTTCTCTGCTCATTCTTGTGCACCTTGGAGGCCAAGCGCTTGAGCTCGGAGGCCATGTAGCCCATGCGCACAAAGACCTGGTCCTTGCTGGCCTCCTTGGCACAGCCACTCAGCGTGTTCTCCAGCTGCTGCAGCTGTGGCAGCAGGTTGGCATCCTCATTCGGTGGCTGCTCCAAGTCCTGGGAATGGGGAGGGGATCAAGTGTGGTCAGACCAGTTAAAGGAGCATTGTAAAGTTCCTCTTGGGGCAGATCAACTTCACATCCCATCCATGGCTGTGGTTGGGAGCTGGGCCAGAACCAAGACACTCTGCAGCACCTCTCAGCACACTGAAAAACTGTGTCAGCTCTGTAAAGGTCTGATTCCCAGCTGCTGGATATGGCACACTGAGTCCTCAGGTGCAGGAGGACATGGCAGCAGCTCATGGATTCCCTGTGCCCCTTGACAGGTTGAGCAGAACACACTCTCAAATCACTGATAGCAATGGAGGCATCTCCACCCTTGGTCTCTTCTCCACCTGAGCTCCTCCCATCTGCACTGAGACTAAAAATCCCAGCTCCTGAGACTGTCCTCTCTATATATGTCCTGGTCTGTGCTGGAAGGGGTGGTGGTCTTACCCCAACTCCCACGCTCTCTTTCCATCTGTCCTACTTCTGTGCTCTCTGCTGCTGTGGCACACCAGGCACCAGGAACACGAGCCCTTTGGCAGGTGACAGGCAAGTGGGTGATGCATGGGATTTAAACAATGGCTGGGAAAGCCCAGGTCAGGGCACACCCACCAGTGTCAGGGTGTACCCTGCCCATGGGGAGTGTCCCCAGGAGGTTTATGATCCTCTGGTGTGGTTGGTTAACTCCTCCATAGCTTAGGAGGTGCTGCTGGCACACAACAACTGGCACACATGGCACTGCTGGGAGGAGCTGGGGATGTGCTGGCACACCTACACCTGCTCTGCTCCCAGCCCTGCTGATTCACCTGCTGCCTGTGAGAATGTCCCAGATTGCACCACAGGGAAGCCCAGTGTGTCCCCAGCACCCTGACCCTGGAGTTTACAGCCCCAAACCTGCTATGGGAGGGTGTGTGGGGCACAAAACAGCCAGCTCCTCCTACCCATGTCTGCTGGCAAGGGAGGAGGCAGGGAGGACCCAAGCTGGAAGAGTTCACGTGTGAGCACAGGACTTGGACTTGGCTCAGGAACCAGCAGCTGGTGGCCAAGCAGATCCCATTCCATTCTCCATCATCTCATAGCTGCACCCCAGGAGCGTCCAGTAAGACTCAACCCCTCCAAGAGCCTCTCTGGCCAATGTGAATAGGGATGTGCAAAGACAGCATGTCCTCTTACTGGTACCATGTGGTGCTATCTGATGTTCATTCCCCTTGGGCTCCCCATTCCTTTCACCCCTCCATTCCAGCACACAAAAAACCAGAGCAGGACAGGATGGGGCAATGACAATTCAGGTGGCAACAAATGGAGCACACAGAGGTGTTTTGGCTAGGGCAGACCCTGTCAGCAATTAAAGGGCTTGGAGGCCTGGTCCTCCCACGCCGTGTGGGCACCAGCTGAATATCAGAGCATCACTGACAGCTACTTGGGTTGTCACAGCTCTTTGTGTAACTGTCATGTGGCATTTGCAGACATTGGTGTCCCCATCTGGCTGGGGTTGCAACACTGGCTCCTTACCCAGGCCCAGGCCAGGTATGTTTGGGGGAGGACCCTTGCCCAGTTTATCCCTCCTCTGTGGTTTGCCCAAGGGTTGCCTTGACATGGGTCAGCCAGCCCTGCTGGGGCCTGCCTGGGCACAGAACTGCAGCCCTGCACACCCTCAAACCCCTGACACTGGCTTGACTCCCAAGCTGCCAACACCAAACCCTGCAGGCACTCACCGCTCTCCTGCTCTCCTGGGGAAACCCCTGCGCTTCAATGGCAACGACCTCAAACTCTGAGGAGGATCCCTGCAAGGGGAGGCAGCCAGGTCAGAGCTCCTCAGGGAATGGCAGCCCAAGATGCCCGCCACACAAAGAGAGGCACCACCAGGAGCACGGCAGTGGAGCTGACCCCTCCTTTCAGGTTCATCCCTCTTTCTAAAGGCTAAAGCCTGCCTCCTTTTGCATTAACTAGATGGACAGTGCCTCCCCCTTCAGCCATGCCAGCAGCAGCTTCCACACTGAGCAGACTCACGCTTGGAGGTGATTTCCGTGCTTCCACATCCGGCTGGGCACTGCCTGGGGCTGCCCGTGCAAAGCTGGGATCGGGGCCGACGGCTGTGGAGAGGGGAAAGGATGCAGCCATGAGCCTTTTGGAGAGCAGAGCCTCTCTCCACCTGGCACAGGGATGCAGACAGCAGACCCCCGCAAGGTCTGGTACTGATGGATGATTTCTACCCCACCTATGGGAATGGGACAGAAACCTCCCTTTAGAAGGGAGGATGGAAGTGGTTTGATACATTCCAGAGATTACATGGCTGTAAGGGAGCTTCATTAAAGTCTCTTGCACAGCCTTTCCCTTCCCCCAACTCAGGGTTCTGAGCCATCATGTTATTCCTCTCCCACGAGCCTCACATCTCCTACCTCCGGTTTCCACCAAGTCCTCCAAGCAAGATGATCCAATCAGCATTTTGTTGTCCTTCACGAGGTCCTCTGCCTTCTGTCGCAGCTTGGATGCCTCCACCTGGGACTCCTCCAGAAGCTCTCCTGTTGTGGGCAACAGAAGGATGCTCAGCCTCCTTCCCCAAGAGCCTGTCCTACAGTAGCCCCATCCACCAGCACCATAAACCCTGTCTGGCTGGAGCAGTGCCCAGAATAGTCCTTCTTCATCTGGAAACTACTATTCTGGGATAAATCCAACAGCAAAGCTGGATCAGTGGCTCACTGGTTTCAGAAATCCTCATGTTGACATATACAGGACTGGTTACAGCAGGCAGAAGGCACCACTGTGGCTCTCAGAGGTATCCTCTGCTTCCCAGAGGAGTGAGATTTAAGCCTGGGTCGTGGACTTACAGGTCCAACGTCCCCACTTCGGAGTCTGGCATGAACAATGCAATCCTCCCCCGATGAGGGGGAGTGCTGCTGTCACACCAGTCAGTCCCTGTCCCAGGTAAGGGCATGGTGACACAACGGGAATCACGAGGCAGGTGGAAATTCGGCTGCAGAAGCAGGACTCAAAGGAGGAAGTTGGCTCATGAGACAGAAAGCAAAACTGGGGGTGGGAGCGGGGGAAGGCTGACAAGGAGAAGAAAGAGGGTGGCACAACTCAGCTGGAACATTTCAACACTGGCATGTTCCTGCTGCCGCAGGGAGCACTCAACAGCAGGTTCCTTGAGAAACACCTGGGAAAAGCCCTTGGCCCAACAGGGCTTGCAGGAGGTGGGGATTTTTATCAAAAGCAGAACAGATCCCAGCATCTATGAACTCCAAGGAGCTCCAGCACTTGTTTTCTCTTTCCAGCCATTTATTCCACAACAAAACACCCCAGAAGTTCAGCAAATTTCTTGCTCCCTCTGCATTGCCATATGAAAAAGCTCAGACATCCTGCTCAGCCCTCCAGGACAGGAAGAGCTTTGCTGCTGCCCCAGTGCCAAGACCCCCAGCTTCTACCAGCACCCTTCCTCGAGCCAAGCAAGAAATCTCTGGCTTTGTGGGCTGCCCCAAAGGCAAATTTCATCCCCCTGGCACGCAGCAGTTACCGATGGACTTGATCCCTTGCATCTTCTCCTTCAGCCGGGCGTTCTCCTCCACCAGCCGCTCCAAGGCCGTGGATCCATTGTCCTCTGAGCCCCCACCAGGGTCATAGATATGATAGGGTCCTGTCCCTTCCATGCCTGCTGTTCAGTTGCCTACCTCCAAGCCAGGCATCCCTGCAAGGCAATGGAGCACGGTGTCACCTTCCTCTGGCTCCAGATGGTGCCACAGTCCCCTGCCCCCAACTGTGTGGGGGTCCAGGGTGCTGTGCTGGTGCCTCACTGCTCACCAGCCAGCCAACAAGTGACCCAGGTGAAGGCACTTCCCCCTCCAGCCCTGCTTGGGGCGAACGTGTCGGGGTGACTCACGGCCATGAGAACTGTCACACGAGCAGGCATCACCAGCAGCCCCACTCGGGGCTGGCTCTCACCCATGAAGGGCACTGGAGTCACAGAGAAGGCTACAATCTCTGGGTGCTGCATCCCTGGAGAGATGGAGATGCAGCCCAGGAGCATTCACCCACACCAGAGTAAACCTGAGCACTGTCACCAGGGCATCCTGCTCAACATATGGTTATTTCTGGGGTGCATAAAGGCTTGTGAGGGGCTATTTGGGATGGGGCAGTGTCTGCAACTCCAAATGCCTTAACCAGCAGCTGGGGGGAAGTTTGGGCTGTATTGAGGGATAAGCCCCAGGAGCCAGGCAGGGCCCCACTCTGTCCTCCTGCTCAGCCAGAAAAACTGGCTGCCAGAAGCACAGCTTCTTGAATTGGGCACAGGAAACATGAAGGGCATATGCAGGGCTGGGGGGCAAAGCCCAAGGAGACAAAACACCCACAAGCAGTATGCTAATTGCTTTTCCAATTCCTGGCCCTTGCTAGTGGCCTAAGGCCTCCCCCTTGCTGAAGTCTGGCCTGGGGACAGCTGGCAAGATCCTGGCTCCAGGTCTCCCCCATCTCCTGGGGGGATAAAGCAGCAGCTGTGAATCACAGCACAACTTATCAGAACTATCCTCCCTGATGCCAGCTTGTTACATGGAGCAGAGCAGCAGTTGAGAAGCTTCTGGTGCCAGCTGAAGCTGGGATGCTCCCTGGGGGCACAACAACAGCACCCCAAAGTGCTCTTCTCCCAGCCAAGACAGCTGGTGAACAGGAGGGGGCTGAGGAGGCATTTAGAAAGGGGAAGGGGGTAGCCTGTACCCGAAACTATCTCAACCTCAGACTAATTCTCATGCCATGAGTGATGCAGGCTGATCTCCAGTTTGGATGACCTGCCTGCCAGGGAGGGACAGGGACTTTCCAGATGACAACTGCCACCTGGCAGCATCCACAACTGGAGCAGCAATTAACGCCTGCCTCAGCGACAGGGAATTAGGCCTGGCTTCAGCAGCACTCTGCTTCTGGGAGATGCAGAGCCCAGAGCAGCTGACAGGAAGCTGTGGAAGAGCCAGGGCCATTTCTGAGCTGTGGATCCCAGTGATGGCAGCATTGTCACAGCCAGTCTTAAATAGAGGGCAGGTTTGGATTAGGTGTTAGGGAGAGATTCTTTACTGCGAGGGTGTGAGGCACCAGAACAGGGTGCCCAGAGCAGCTGTGGGTGCCCCATCTCTGGAAGTGACCAAGGCCAGGTTGGATGAGCCCAGCCCATAGCCCAGTGGGACCCTTGTAGCTGGGAAATGCCATCACCTGTGGCCACACTACCTGCCTGGCCAGCCTGGCAGAGGATGGGGATGGCGTCACAGGCTGGCCAGGGACCCGAGTTTGCTTCTCACTGCTGTCCAGCCACCACATGCTGCTCCAGACATGGGGCTCTGGGAGGAGCTGGGTACTAAACCCACCCTGCAGTGACCATCTTGTGGGGCACCTGCATCCTGCACCAGGATGAGCCCAGCTGTGTGTCAGGGAAGGTAGGGAAGAGGAGGAAGAAGAGGGAAGAGCTGCCCTCTCCTGCGGAATCATTTCCCCATGTGGCTTGGAAGCAGCCTGAAATACCAGTCCTCGTTCTCTTAATGCCAGACCCCAAACCTGGAGGTTTTCTGCCTTGTCCCACAGCACACAGGAAGTACCTGACCCCTGTGCACTCCTGCAGGAATCCCTCAGCATCCTGCTGCACTGACCACCCTGTCAAACAGCAGAGTTCACTCATAGTGATCCCATATTCTCCCAGATGGATGGAACCACTTGAAGCCTCTGATATTCCCTATTCTCAAGATTCTGCCAAGAACTTTTCTACTCAAGGTCTGTACCCTGCCAGGGAGATTGTAGCAAAGGGACCACAGGAGCTGTTTTCAAACAACAGCTGGGGAGAGGAACTGGACTATCTCCAGCTGACGGAAGCACAGACCAACCGCAAATTCACCAGCAAACAATAGCCAGTAAGAGGGAGGTGTTTCCACAGCATTCCAGGCCATCACTGGGGACAGGGTGGGTTTTCCTGGAGTGGAGACACAGTTCAATTTCTGCAAGGCACCGCTGGAACAGAGAGGTCACCCTGGGGACCAGAGAACAAGTCATTGATCCCAGTCTTGGTTTGTTGTGTTTTTGTTTTTTTTGTTGTTTTCTTAAGAGTTCTGACATGTGAGATTTACAGTGGAAAATCTCATTTCAGTAAAAACATGAGGGGAGGAGAGAGGGGACCATACACCAGCACCTAATGGTGGTTAGATACTCAAAGAAAACATGGACTACCACAAACGCCAGCAGAAACCACCAAACCACCAGAAAACACTTCCCTCTTTGTCAGTCAACAGTCCCTAAGATGATCTGACAGTATTTCACATCCCTGAGGACCAGGCTGGGACCGTGGCTGCCCGGCTGCAGCTCACTGGCTCCATGCCCAGCTGCTGTCAGAGATTGCCAGACGGGCACCCGTGGGCGTTGCTGGTTCCATGTAGGACTCCAAGACCTTTAGGTAGCAAATTTTTATGGCAACTCAGCAAAAGCAGACAATGAGAGTGTGGGTGGGCAGGGGAGGCTCACCAGCAAAGATGAAAGCAGAATGGTGTTTAAATAGCTGTGCTGTGGCTTGGGAGTGAGCTGGAGCTGTCACTGCTGTCACCCAGAACAACACGCAGCACTGCCACAGCCATCACTGTACCAGCCATGCAGAAGTGGCAGAATGATGTGATTCCTACTTTAAAATTAGTGAACATTGAAGATACCCAGGCTTAGGATGTGAAGCCTGTGCAGGAGGGGGCTGGCACTGCTGGGGGTTTGCTCTGGTCAGTGACCCCAGGGTGGGGAGCAGCCTCCCAGAGCTGCAGGCTTGGCAGCCCTTCAATTCCCATCCGGTGATGGCCCAGCCCTAAGGAGAAGGGGGTTTTCCTTACTTCAGTGCAGAATATTCACAGGAAGCCTCCTCCGCACCAGGATCACAGGAGGTGAAAGCAAATCCCTGCAGGCTGCCAGCATAATTTTCCCATGACTGGGGCTGCTGGGTCCCCGGCATGCCTCCTCAGATGGAAAGCAAAAGCCACTCAGATAGACACCATGGAATGCTTTCTTTTTGTTTGTTTGATCATTTTACTGGAAAACACCATAGCCCTCGAACTGGTTTTCTTCTACAGGGCTCCAGCAGCTTCACAGACAAGGGACAACAATTCCTGGACTGCTGGACTGGTCTCGTTTGCAGGAAAGCAGAAGTAGCAATGGCCTTAGGAGGCAGCAATAATGAGACTTTTTGGGCACTGCAGTCCACTGAGCTGGGAGTAATAAAAGAAGAAGAAAGCAGGCATCGCAAGGCTCAGGTCTCAAAGGGAAAGGTCTGAACCTCCACTTGCAGTGTGTTCCTTTCCAGCCAGTTTAGCCACAAAGAGAGGGTGGGAGAGGCAAGAGCCCTAACCAAAACACAGCAGGTATTAAAGATGTCCCCCAGCAAGAAAGCCCACTCTCGCCTGAGAAACCCACCTCCCAAAGAGGCTTCACAAAACCACCTGCTTCTGATGAGTCTGCTCACAAAGAAAATAAAGCATTTCCCTGGGTCTGCCAGGTTTATAAACAGAGGTATCCACACACAGCTGCAGAGCTCCTTGGGATGGGCCCAAGCTTCAATGCAGGCAGGACAAGCAGCCAGGCACTGTGGTGGTGTTCTAATGGCAGCACGGGGGTGGGATTTATGCAAGACCCTGTCTTCTGCTGCAAAGACATCTGGCTCATTCTGCCTGCTCCACTTCTCCCTGCAGAGCTCAGCAGCATCATGGCTGCTTGTCACAGCACTCCAAAGCAGAACAAGGCACAGCCACCCCTTTCCTTGTAGCCTTTTTCTTGCTACCAAGCTACTCCTGTCCAACTTGGTGTGCTTCAGCTGGCAACGACCAAGCTGGCAGCACATAGTGGCACCACAAAGCTACACCAGCAAAATGCCATCCAAACTGCTGCTTTTAAACAAAATCTGCAATGCCACAAGAGTAGATGGTTTGGCTTCCTCCACCCAAGAGATTTTTGTACCAGCTGCTGGCAAGCAACAACCCACGGCCCTGTGCTAAATAGGTCTCCCTGGCGTAGGTCGGGCAGAAAGGGTGTCGTGGGATTTCTTGCAGAACCAGGAACGATGCCAAAGGCAGCAAAAAGGCTCTCTTGTTTTCTTCTTGCTTACTTCACCTCATCACAGAGTCAGCTCTCAACGAGAGGCCTGGTTGGAGCCTTCCTGTCTCCAGAACTCATCCCAGTGCCCAAAGTCAAGTCTCCAGAACACTTCAGCTGACAGCGCTCTCCACGAAATGTGCACTCCAAAACAGCTTGTGCCAGCAGAACAGCTCCCATTCCCTCAAGTGGTGGGAATAACCCACCCAGTGATGTGAATAACCAGCTCAAGAGAAAAGGCTGCATTTGCCTTCTTGATACCTGTGTGCCAGGGACTCAGGAACAGGATAGCCAGATCTCTGAGAGGATGCAGATCCCCATGAATCCCATCTGGAGCTACTCTCACTCAAAAGCAGCAGTGACAGGCAGCATCTTTTATACTTTTTTCTCTCTGCCCTCCGTGAGGGTCTTAGCATGGAACTGAGGGAGGGAAAAGGGGGAGACAAGCTGTGCCTCCCTCCCAAAAGAGGAGGATGCTGCTATCCCTGCTCCAGCTATTCCAGCCTCTGGATCAGCATCCGATGCGGACACACACGGTTGGACCAGAGGTAAAGAGTCAAAGGGAAAGGAAAACAGCACGGACAGGAGGGTCCTTGAGGCCATGGCCGCCGCAGCCCCGCTGAAGGGGGCCCACGAACTGGCCCGGAGGGGATCGCAAACCAGGGATAGTCGGGAGGCAGATGCGTGGGCCCGGGAAACGCCGAGGTTGTGCAAGGCGGGGCGAGGGAGGAGCGGGGCCGCCCCGGGGCATCAGCACCGCCCGGGGGGCTGCGGGATCCCCACCCGCACCCC
>VZSR01000479.1:7990605-8035579 GCA_013398615.1 Brachypodius melanocephalos
GTCATGGCGGACCCAGTGTGTCTGCTTGTCTCCCTTTTGGGTTCTCTAGGGCTGCACGGAGGTCTCGCCCGGCTTTGAGGGGCAGCATCGGCCGGCCTGCGCCTTCTTCCCGCGGGAGCTTGTGCTCATAGGGGAGCGGTGAAGCCGAGATCTGCAGTAGCTCCCCCGGCTTGTGCAGACACAAAATGGCGGGGCCGAGGGGAGCTCCTCGCTACCCCCGGCGTGAAGGAGCAATGGCTGAGGGGAGGCTGTGCTGAAGCTCGCTGGTGGCCTCGGCCCCGGGAAGGAGAAGGGTGGTGCTGCCGGCCGGCTGAGGCTGACGTTCCTCTGAGGCAGGGAGAATTCCCCACCGAGCCTCCACGTTAATGTTAAATGAGGAAATTCCACCCTCTAACCGGAGCGTGTATTCCAGGGATCCTTCTCCTCTGTGCTGCTGCTGGAATTGTGCCGTGGTGAACCACTGAAATCAGCCAGAGGAGCACCAAGCACAGAGAACAGCTGGGTTCACTCTGCTGTTTGGGACTCACTCAAGAGCTACCTGATTTTCTTTCTTCTGTTGTTTTTGCCACAAAAAGAAGGTGGTGGGTTTTTATTAAATACATGTGTAAATAAAAGCAACAAACCAGGAGCGAAGAAATCCCTCTGTAAGCAGCTGTGCTGCTCTTTGCCTGTACTCCAGAAATGTCTTCCTTAGGTGACCTGGTGCTGGGTTCATCAAAGTCCTTCACTGCAGATGAAGCTGTTTCCAGCTGCCCCAGTCCTGGCTTCTTACTCAGCTGTATTCACAAAGCTGCACCACTTCTTGGGAGTTTGATGTTTTGGGTCGTAAAAATTAAAATCCCAGCAACTCCTTTTCCTGACTGCCCTTCGCTGGCAGCAGGATGACACCCTGGCAGCCTGGCTGGGTTATGAGAGCTCAGCATTGGTAGGACTCTGATGTGGTGTTTGTGCTCATGTCTGAAGTCTCAGCTGGAGATGAGACAGCAGGACACCACACATACCCAATATCTTTCCTTTTGTTCCCTGAAAGTCTTGTTTTACCCCAATGAGAGGCCCAGTAAACCCTCAGAAAACCTGTCTTCAAAGCTAAATGCAGTTCCACAGAATCAGAAAACACCTTGATTATAAATTAATGCCTCAGCTTGCATGAAATAATGAAACCCTGCTTATTTCTGTAAGGAGCTAAAGGAGTGGTTTGGTTTTGCAGCACCCCAAAAGCTGCCTACCTTCCCCTCACTCCATCCCGGGCACTCTCACACCGAAATAATCATCGCACTACTCACCAGGCTGGATCCTGGAGGGGCTGGGGGGAAGTGAAAGCCCTTCAGAGCAGGAGCTCTGTGCCTGCGATCCCCCGATTGCAGGAAGGCTGGCCCAGCTGAGCTTACTTTTAGGCATGGAGAAGGGGAATTCCCCATGATGGAGGTCCCAGACAGCCTCTGTGTGGTTTTGATAGGGAGCCAGGCACCACTTAAAGGGCTCTCCTGTGCCGTTCCTCCCAGGGGCCTGTCATGTCAGGTATTAGTCAGCAAAAAGGGGAGGGGGGGAGCTGTCGTGGAGGCTGTGATTCACATTTGGACAACTGGAGAGCCTTGTTACATCATTTTCCTTGCTTGGTTTCTGGGCAACTTCACTGGGATTGCAAACATGTGCTTTTCCTCAGAGAAACTGCTGCATCTGGCAAGAGGCATTGGTTGTTCCATGTTATCCTTGTCCCTGTCTGGAGTCAGAACACGATGCATCTTCCTGGGGGAGGAGGGATGAGATGGATCTGTTGATGGAGATGCACAGGTTTTCCTGGGTTGCAGAGAATCCCTGGAAACCATCTACCAGGAGAACTGGCGGTCAGAACCAAGGCTGGAGCCAGCTGGTGCTGGAAGAAACACCAAGCCTTTAAATGTTTCTATTTTGCAGATGCTGATTCCAGCTCCCCAGCTCCTTGCCAGGAGGTGCAGTTGTACCTGGCAAGGTGTTTGGTCTACACTTGCCAGGTGTGAACTGCAAAGCCTGAAGAGGGCCCGGCTTTAGTCCATCTGGTTTGGATGGCAGGAGTGTGAGTGCTGGACAGGAGGATCAGAAGTTGTGGGTCTGGGGTCTGCCTGTGCCTGGGAACCAGTGGATGGCACGCCCTCACTTGGTGCCTCTCCACCTCTCCAGCCAGCTGCTCTTTGTGTTTTTACCTGATGTGGCCAGCTCAGGCTGGCCCAAACGCCAGCATGAATTTCACTATGAAAATGAAAGGCTTTTGGTCCTCCTGGTCCTTCCTCATTCCTTTGGTCCCACCTTGCTCCCAGAGGAGAAAACTCCCCTGATGGCAGCTGTGGTTTATGAACAGGCCTGTGTGGCTGTGAGGGTGTGTTCACAGCTGACATGTTGACACACTAGGAGGTTTTTTTTTTTTGCCCAGAGAGTTGGGTTCAGCACCTTCAGTTGCAGCTTACTTATATGAACGTGCCCTGATAGTTGCTGTGCTGTGGAAAACGGGCTGAGAAGAAGCACAGGTTGTGGATGGGGGTGGTGGAACTCCCCGGTCCTCAGGTCTTGCTTGTCTCCAATCCGGTCTGGCTTCCTTCAAGTTGATCCCGCTCTGGAGTGAGCAGGGTGGGCCCAGTGGTGTGAATTCAAAGTGGCATTGGCTCAACAGCTCTTATTGCCCAAAAAATCCCTCTGCCCTCTGTGCTGCTGGGCAAACGGAGCTCACTTGAACCCTGATGGGGCGATGGGGCCAGCCAGGACCTGGCTGTCATGGATGGCTGTGCCTGGAGCTGGTCCTGGAGCAAGGCAGGAGCAGAGCAGGCAGCAGATGCAGCTGGTTTGGCATGGCATTCCAGGGCCACTCATGGGCTCAGCTCTGCAGGGGGCTGCCGATGGATCCCTCTTGGCATCAGCAGCTGGGACCTGCTCTTTGTGCTGTGCCGGTCGGATGCATCCTGGTGCTCTGGCAGTGAAAGGAAGCAGAAGGCCAACAGTGACGCTGTCAGAGTGGGGAGGAAGCTCTGGCTGCAGGAGGGGATTTCCAGAACATTGTGATTTGCTGCTTATGCAAATCAGAAACTCAAATTAACCTGGCAGGATGGGAGGGCTCTGGGATGGAGGGCACGGGAGAGGCAAGGGAGGGAGCCTGGGATAGTTGGCTGCTGGGAGGACAGAAGGGAGTGTGGAAGGGATCGAGATAGAAGAGAAGGGAGGTATTGGGGAACATTCCCGCTCCACCAAGCCTCCTCAGTACCCTGCCTTCACAGGGGGTTAGATCACACCCTGGCTTTCCAAGGATGCTGGGCTGCACTCACTTTGCTGGGTTTACCCTCTCACTGAATGAGGGCTCCCTTCTTCCTCTATGTCTGGCATGTGAGACAGTGTCACCCATTTCACAGGAGATCACCACCTGCTGCCATCCTCTCCCTCCTCCACAGTCAGCAGGTGATGGGTTGTGGTGGGACCTGGTGCAGTCTCATAGTGGGGCCAAAACCTGTGGGAACCAGGTCTTCGATTGCTCAGAGGATTTCCTTGCATGCCTTAAGCCTTGAATCATTTGGACTCTCAATGTACAAAACCAGCAATAGGCACAGCGGGGATTTTCCCCTCTTCCTGTCTTCCCAGGCCGTGTCTCTTCCAGTCACAATGCCTGAGAACAGGGCTCAGCAGCAGTCATCATGTCCTGTAGAGCTGCTCCAGAGAAATGGGAACGGTCCTGGAGAGCTCATCTGTTTCCCCAGCCCCAGCTCGCCACCTCCCAAGACTGAAGGCTGGGTTTCTCCTCTCAGAGGAAGGGAAGGACGGCAGGTGGGATGGAAGTGGCTCGCCAGTTGTTAGAGATTGAGGCCACCATCCCATCTGCCTTTGTGGCTCCTCCTCTCTAGGGGCTGGCAGCAAAGAGGATCGGCAGTGGCTGACTCAGAGCAGAGGTCCGCCCTCTCTGTGCAGCAGACATGGGCTCCTGGGGTTTTCTGGATGTTGCAACCTATGAAATCTGGCCTTGGCTTTGCCTGGAAGTGAGCCCTTGCCCCCAGCATTGCTGGTCAACGTGCAAAGTGTAAATTCCAGACTCTTCCCTGCAGTAGCCCTGAAAGCTAAATTGTGGATGGCCAGCACAGATCTGCCTCCAGCCCTTACCCTGCTAATAGCCTTGCTAATTTTCCCCCCTTCCTTTCATAGCCTTCCTCGAAATGCTCACCTCCTTGTTGATCACAGAGGTTAGGCATCAGATTTGTCACTGACTGCTCCCAGATTGGATGGGTTGGAGCCAGGGGAGGGTGCAGAGGTTTCCCTGGACAATGGTGCTTTGAAGGGTAATTTCTCTGGAGAGCAGGGCGCTACAGGGATAGGGATGAAGCTGCTTTTTGAATGAGTCCCAGGGGCCATACTAGTGCTTCCCAAGATCCCATCACCCTCCTAGCATTGCCTTAGGATAGGTAGCTCTGCTGAGCTCAGGCCAGTTTGTGGTTCTTTGTAGGGCAGACCCAACCCTAGCATGGGGCAGGTGCTGAAATAACCTGTGCCCAAATGTGGTACCGACTGTACCGAGTGTTTGCAGCAATTAAAATACCACCAGCTGCTGCAGGAAATTGATTACTATGGCACTGGGGCAAGACAGAGGCCTTTTGGCTGCAGGACTTTTCCAGAGGAGGGGGTTGCTCAAAGAGGAAATCCCATCTCACTCTCCCTTCCTATCCCCAAACATTGTGTGACTCTGCTATCTTGTCTGCATTGTAGGAGCAGCCTGCTGCAGGCGGCAGGGAAATTCCTGGCCTTGGAACCAGTGTGCTTTGGTCAGCCAGTCTTCCTGGTGGTGGCATCACGCTGAGCTGGGCTGGGGACTGGCCCTGAGGGGCTCACTTGTGGTCCCGTGCCACTCCAAGACATCCAGGCTGTAGGTGGTGAAATCCCTGGCCATTGGCATATAGCAGTCATTGTACAGCCAGAAAATTCACTGGAGTGTTTACACCTGTGCCCAGGGAACACCCACCCCCCCATACCAACCCCTTGAGCATCTGTTTTGGCAACAAGAATGAGGCAGATGATGGCTCAGGTGTGGTGGCCCCGTGCTAAGGCCAAGCAGGATTTCTCCATGCTCTGGAGGAACAGGGCTCTGCTGTGCCAGATCTGGCTCTCCCAGGGGTGATAGGCTGTCACCCAAGCCTCAAAACTTCCTTGGGCCTTCCTCACTCCTGAGCCCTGTTCCCAGCTGCAGGGAGGTGGCCAGCTCTGCTCCCTGCAGTCACAGTGCCACCCTTGTCTCCAGAAGCCTCTGCTGCTGCAAAGGTCAGAGCGGCCGTGCGGAGCTGCAGGAAGAGACTGGCAGGTGAAGACTGGGGTTACATCCTCCCTTCAAAACAACTTCTGCAGCTGCTCAGAGTCTTTGCAGCAGGTTTGTGGCCAAGCAGGTGATCCGCAGGCTGCTGCAGGTGTGGGGTACGTTCAGCCCCCCAGATGCTGTCTGGACAGGGATGCCCAATCCTACTTACATGCAAGGGCTAGACAGAGGAACCCAAATCTCTATGGGGCGTATGGGGAGGGTGAAAAAGCTTCAACCAGATTGTTTGCCCCCAAGAAAGGTTATTTTGTTACAAGGGGATGTTTTACAGGAAGGCATTATCAAGGGAATTTTTAGTGGGATAATACCCAGCTGAGTTGTTTCAGATTCCCTGGTTTGTCTCTGCATGTTGCTGCTTCTTGACCTCAGCTGGTTTGAAGTGTTGTAATAATATTGTGTTATTATTCCTAACACTGCTTTGATATTTTGAAGGTGAAGCTTTCCTCACCCAGCTGTTCTGAGGAAGACTAGGGTATTCACAACTTTTTGTTCTGACTTGGAAACAATTGAAAGTGCTGGAATTTCCCGCTTTTGGAAATTCCAGTTCTTTTCTCCCGAGTGTTGGGGGAAGTGCAAACAAACTGTTTGGGGGTGTAGTCTCTATGGCATGTGCCTTTCGACTGCTTCTTCAGCAGCTTGAAAGCACAGGAAACCGCGTGTGAGGACGGGTGGATGCCATCAAGTCTGATTTGTATCTCTGGTTTATGAAAGCATCATCCACACAACGGCATGAACCCTGCCGGGGATTTTCAGAGGCATGAAGTGAAGCCCTTGGTGAAGTCCCTGCACTGCTGCCAGCCCTACATGCATTTTCAGCCCCTTGCTCAGCAGCAGCATTGCTCAGAGAGGTTTTGTGGTGTCTTTAGAGCCCTCCCTGGAGCTGGGGCTGGGCTCTTAACCGAGTTTGCCTGAGGGAGCAAGGAGACACCAAGGCTTCTCAGTCCCATCCAAACCTGCCCCAGTAAGTCAACTGCTCTCGCCCCAGGGTCAGCAACAGTGAGGTTTTATTTATCAGATTTAAAATTGTCTTTTCCATCTGGGTAAATTCCTTGGTTTAGTGGCATGTTCGGGTATGAATTATTTTGCTTCAAGACAGAGATTCCCTACCCAGACCCCTCTGCTCCCCTCCCCGAGACTCCCCTGCTTGCAATGTGGTGCTGCTTTCCAGCGCAAAGTGAGTTGTTCTCTGGAGGGGACTGAGCATCCCCTGAAGCCCCCGAAGCTGCGGTGACATCAAGGCAGTGGCTGTGTACTGGCTCAGACACAAAGGGCCCCAGCTGCCACCTAGTCCTCCCCGCCACACAGGACCAGCAGAGCCTTGCGGTAGTCGCCAGAGGTGTCCTTCTGCAAGAAGGAAGAGAACCATGCCAGAGAACCAGCCCTGGGAAAGCCTGGTTCAAGGTGCTGGGCACAGGGAAGGCACAGCTCCATGTCCTGGACAACCTGCAGGTATCCCTGCAGCAGTGGAAGATGCCAGCCCATCCTCTCTACAGCCAGACCAGCCAACACCGGGGTGCTGCTGGCAGGTTCCCCCTCCCCAGGTGATGTTCAGCCCTTGTGCTGCTCATGGCTTAGGGCCCCTCAAGGCCAGGACTCAGCCAGACAAGATAATGAGCCAGGAAGGGATGTCCCCGTCCCCTCACCTCAATCATGTGGTGCAGTGATTTGTCAAACAGGTCTATGAACTCGCCCCGGATGTTGAATAGGTCAATCTCGCTCCGAGAAATCATGATCCGGGTCAGGGTCCTCTCATCTGTGCCAGCACCCTGCAAGGGGGAGCTTGAACAAAAAGCCCTGCAGGAACTGGGCTCACAGATGCTCCTGGCATCTCCAGCACAGTCCAAGCTGAGCACCAGGCCCACAGGAGGGCCACAAAAAATGAGGCTGGAACACCTCTCCTGTGAGGAAAGGCTGGGGGAACTGGGGTTGTTCAGCCTGAAGAAGAGAATGCTCTGGAGAGACCTTTAATACTTAAAAGGCGCTTTAGAAAGATGGGGCAAACTTTTTAGCAGGATCTATAGTGATAGGACAAGGGGTGATAGTTTTAAGTTAAAAGAGAAAATTCAGATTAGTTACAAGGAAGAAATTTTTTACAATGAGGGTGGTGAAACTGGCACACGTTGCCCAGAAAGGTGGTGGATCTCCCCTCTGTGGAAACATTCATGGCCAGTTTGGATGGGGCCTTAAGCATTCTTGAAGATGTCCCTGCTTATCGCAGGGAATTGGACTAGATGACCTTTAAAGGTCTCTTCCAAGCATAACTATTGTATGGTTTCTCCTTGGACATATGCTGGACTTGCTGCCAGCAAGACGTCAGCCTGACACATGTCCTGATAACCCCAGGTCTTGGTTTGAGCTCAGCCCTCCCTAGGGGATAGCCAGAGGACAAAGCCCATTCCTTTCAGGGAGTTAAAGGAGTCCCAAAGCAGCCCAGCATAGCCTTCTCCCACAGCCCAGCCCCAGGAGGGTCTGTCCTCACCTTCATGGACTTGTAGAGCTTGTCAGCGAAGAAAGCCGGCTTGTTCTTCACACTCCGGACTGCAGTACACAGAGGGGACAGAAAGTGGGTTCATGGCACCCAGGGGACACATCACAGCAAGGAGCTGTGGCACCACTGTCTCAGCCACGAGCCCTCCTTGGTACAAGGGTGCAGGCCTGACCCTCTCTAGGGACTCTGTAAGTGCCCCAAACCCATGCCCCACTGGGAGTCTCCACGGCTCAACAGCAGCAGGAATCTGCTGTGACACTGCCTTGGCAGTGACAGCTAAAGGGGCTGCCTGCCCTGCAGGGAGCCCTGTCCAGAGGGAGCACTGACCGATGGCCACGAAGGCATCTCTCACATCTCCCGACATCCGCTTCTTGATGGCGTGCTCCACGTCATGGTTGGTCATTTTGATGAACTCCTGGAACACTGGGGATGGGGGAGAGGCAAGGGTCACTGCTGAGCTGTTCCATCCCAGCTCTGGGCACCCAGGAGACTTGAGCCTCGGCTGTGGAGACTTCTGGGCCAGGTGGGACCAGAGCAGGCTTGGGTAACTTCAACAAGCCACTTTAAATGCCAGGCCATACCATCTCTTCCCACTGCCTCATCCCCACCACAGCTGGGGAGACAGGGCTCAACCTCAGCTTTGAGAGGTCCCCCATCTCCCCATCTCCCGTCCAGCCCAAATCCAAGCACTTGAGTTGCAGCTGATGGAGAAATGTGATCCTACCTCTGCGGAGGTGAGGGTAGCTGCGGGTGCAGAGGATGCTGAGGAATCGGGTCTCCAGGGAGTCGCTGGAGTCATTGCTGGAGACATCAGCAAGTTTCTGGGAGAAAACAAAGAGTGAAGAAGGAGGCAGAGAGATGGACACAGCAGAGAGGGACACAGGTGTCAAACAGCTCTTCCTGGGACAGCCAGTCCTGACTGGAAAGCCTTTTGTAAAGAGTGTCGCCTTTTATGAGCAGGAAAATAGATGGGGATTTTTTCCTCCTAAAAAAGCCATTTCCTCTGCACAGATGTGAAGCTGCACATTCACACATTATCTCTAAGAAAAGATGTTTTTCAGTTTTTGTGGAAAAAGCTCTGCAATGCTCATGGTTAAGACTTTTTTGTCCTTTGTGGAGGGTGTTTCAGGGGTGACCAACATGACCTGAGGAGGAAATTCAGGCCTGCCAGAGAGAGAAGACGCCCTGGGCCACAGCAGTGCTGCCCATGAATGAAATGGCTGCCATTCCTCTGTGGGCATCAGTGGGAGGCTGTGCTCATCTCATCCATTAGGCAGGAGAAAGTCACCCCTTCCCCAATTCCCATTTTTGAGGAGCCAGGGAAGCCAGCCTTGAATCCCACACTGCCTGGAGCACGAGTCCCACATGCAGGCAGAGGGAGGCTTGGTCCCCAAGGGCAGGGCAGGTGGCTTTCTCCCTCTCCTGCCTCATGCTGCAGGAAGTGTCCTCATTGCAGGTCACATCTGTCCCCTTGTCCCCTATCCTGATGCAAGGACACCAGAGTCCCAAGCCTGTGAGCGCAGCACATGTGGTCAGAAAGGCCTGGCTTGTGAGGCTCCAATTCTCAGCCCCAGCCCTGCATCCCGGGACTGCAGCATCCCTTCAAACATGCAGAAGGGTGAGGAATGAAAGGGCAGACACTCACCAGGGTCTCAGCAACAACCTGGTGGAGAGAGAGAGACAGGAAGACAACAGGGTCAGAAGGTGCTGCTCAACCTTTATCCTTCTCTGACAAAGCAAGGGAAGTCTAGCAAAATCCCTTGAAACTACCTGTCCTCATGTCCCCTGCTCCCCCATGAGCGGGACCTGTGTCCTCCTCCAGTTTGGCCTCTACACCAGTACCTTGGGAGGGTGGTCTTTCACCAAACAAAGTGAGTCCCCCTAGGCCTGGAGCTTGGGTGCCAGGGTGTTGCTCCTCTTGGAGCATCCTTGCCTGGCTCTAGGCTGGCTCCCATCAGCCTCCCCACTTCTGCCAGTGGGATGAGGGGAAGGGCAGCTTTGCTGACAAAACACAGCGTGGTGCCAGGTCAGGTGCCACCTGGCTGGCTCATCCCTGTGCATGTCATGCCTGGCTCTCTCTGTGCAGCAGGGTGAGGTGAGCAGCAGCACATGCAGCAGGGGTGCAGGCAGTGAATGGGCAGTGATGCCTTAGGATTTTAGTTCTTATATTTTCATATATTTGTAATCCAGCAATTCTTTAGTGTTTAACTGTATATGGAGTTTAGAGTGTTACCTACTGCTTTCCCATTTTAGTCAGACAAAACAATTCTTCTCTAGGCCTGGGAATCAAGGACACCTCACTGTCTCAGGCCCTGAGAGATGTAAACAAGAGTGAGTTGTGGGGGGAGCAAACTTGAAATGACTTCATTGCCCGAAACTGTAATTGGAAGATTAACCTCCAATATGCAAATGGACCAAAATTATAAAAGTGTGAAAACCCATGACCCATCATCCATTTCTGGGTGTAGCCCCCCCCCCCGGGGGGGCTACGTGTGCCCTAAATGTACTTGAAGGCCCTTCAATAAATATACCTGCGTTTTATTCTCTTAATTTTGTCTAGCTTCTGTTTTTAGGTAGTCCCGAAAAGGCATCAGCAGAAATACAGGCAGAGAGTGTGGCAGGGTGCAGGCAGTGCCTGGGCAGAGGTAGAGGCAGAGAGTGTGGCAGGGTGCAAGCAGTGCAGGGACAGGGACACAGGCAGCACAGACAGCATCCACTCCCTCTGCTGGCGGCAGCCCTGCTGGGAATGCCGCGGTGCTGTCCCGTGCGTTGGGACATCCAGTGCTGGCACAGGACAGCCAAGCAAGAGCTCGGGTTTGACCCTGCACAGATCTTCCCAGCCCGATAGAAAAGACGCGGCCCTGAGGAGCAGGAGGTCAGGGAACACAGCCCGTGGGTCACAGGTCTCCTGGGACCAGGAGCTGAGCCGGGGAATGAGCCCCCATGCCCCATTGCACTGCTTCTTGCTGCTCAGCCTTTCCCCTCCAGTTGTGGCTCACCACAGCCCAGGAGAGGTTGGGAGCACCCCAGTGTGTCAGGGCTGCCCCCTGCACAACACACAGAGGTGGGTGGGTCCTGCAGACCACCCCAAAGCTGCATTTGAAGCCCAAGAGCCAAATTTTAGCATCAGTGTGTGTTACTGAACCCCAGGATGGCAGCCCTGCACAAGAAAGGCTGCAGCCTACTGGTTGGGAACTCCCTGGGGCTGCTCTCCCTCTGCATGGAGCAGCAGAGCCAAGAGCTTCAGGAATCACGCACAGGAGCTTTACGTCCAAGGGTGTCATTTCAGCTGGCATCTCCCCTTTTACAGAGACCCTGGCCCAGCAGCATTTGCTTCCCTGAGAATGTCAATTCTAGACCAGGACATACAACATCCTCTTTTTTTTTTTTAAAGCAAAGCCCATAAAAGCACTGCCAATATGGGTCTTACCTTGGCATCTTCATGTGCCTGTGTGAGGTTCTCTGGTCCTTCGTCACGGTTGCCCTGTGGTTGGATACAAAAGTCATGGAGATGAAAAGGGGACATCTCCTGGGAGAGCCCCAAGTAAGGGGGTGGCAGACAGAGTCCAGCAGCACTGCCCAGCCAGGCAGTGATGCTGTCTTCTCCAGCCACTGTCATTGCAGACCCCCAGCACTGCCTGTGGCAGGGAGAGGAAAAGACCTTACCAGAGCCAGGGAGACGAGAATCCTCTTGAAATGCCCTGATGTGTCAGAGCTCAGGTCATCTTCCAGGCTCTTCTGGTAGGCTGTGGAGAAGGGATGGCTGAGCCCTGCAGTTCAGCTTCCCACCCACCAGTGCCTGTTGTGCCCGTGGTCCCCATGGGAAGCATGGCTGAAGCAGATGCCTCCATCTGCTGAGTTCAAACCCAGGGAAGTGGGATCACCCCAGCAGCTTTAACGCCCTGAGCATAAGCAGAGACTCTCGCTCCAGATACTCTGGAGGAAATAGGATCATTGTGAAAGAGCTCTCAGGGAAAGAGACATTGATGGCAGAGCTGGGACATGTCACTGTGAGATGGAGAGAGGCGAGGAGCAGCGCTCTGCTGGAGAGACTAACAGACCTTCACAGCACTAAGCCATGGACCCAACCCAGAAACAAAACTGCTTGGGCTCTGGAAGGGTCTTGTACAGTGTGATTTGTGCACAGAACCTGGGTGCTCCCCAGTCCCTCCTGTGCCCTACCTTCCTGATACGCCTCGTTGATAGCCCTGATCTCCTGGTTGTTCCGCGTGGCCATGATTTCGATGAGGACGCTCTCATCTGTGCCAGCCCCCTGGAAGAGAGTGGCATGGTGGGTGCTGCAGGTGCCAGCACCAGATGGGGACATGATGGCACTGCCCTGCAGTGCCAGGTAAGGAGGGGTCCAAGCCAATCATGTGGCAAAAAGCCTATGTCCAGCAAATGGCCCCAAGGGAAGGAATCAACATGGAAGTGTCCAAGTATGGAGCTAATGGGGTCCCAACTGGTGTGTCTGGTGGACAGCAGTGCATGTTTCTGGTTTGCCTCTACCCTGGCTCTCCTGTGGCTACCAGCTGGCTGAGCATGCTGGGCTGCAAAGAGGCATGCAAGTCTTGAGTGCAAACCAGGTCCTTGTCCTGGTGCTTTCTGATCTTTTCTTCTCCATAGTAGATGAAACCCAGGGGCATGTGAAGCTGTGGGCATTGACAGCCAGGGGCCACCAGCAGTATGACAATTACCTCCACGGCCTTCCTCAGCTGCTTGGCATCATACTGAGCTGGTGTCAGCATCAGCCCGAGGATCAGCTTGGCCAGGCTGCCAGACAGCTCAGATTTCAGATCTGCCATCAGGTCCTGCAAAAGCATTTGAGGGTTCAGTCCCCAGCTGTGTCTGCAGGAGTGGACCAGTTGAGGCAACATGAAAAAAAGAGGGGAGGAGAGCGTAGGGATTGGAGACATCTGTGAAAACCCTTGGGGCAGTTTAAAGTCACATATTCGGGTGGCTCTGGGGAGACTCTGGCTCTGGAGTCCTCTGTGTGGAGCTGAGGATGGGGCAAGCGAAGGGGAAGAGACACCCTGGCTTGGGCTGGGAGGCTGCTGGAGCAAAGCAGCAAAAGAGCTGCTTTGTGACAACTCTGTTTCCCTTGGGGGAGTCATGCCAGGGCATGTGGGTGTGCCCCAGCTGCCCGATGCTCCCTGGGCAGGATTCCTTTCAGTGAGGGGCTGATCTCCATGTGGGAGGGGGCAGGATGTGGGCAGGAGGAAGCAGGATGAGATGGAGGCTGCAGTACCCTGCCATAATGAGCCTTGTAAGCCTTTAGGATCTGTTGCCTCTGGGCGTTGCTCCTCTTGGTCACCACCTCTATGATGGCCCCTTCATCCGTGCCTGCAATGACAGCAGAGCCACACTGTGTCACCCCAATCATGGGCACATCACCACCCCCACAAACTGGGTAGGCTGGGAAGAGAGAACTCCCACAGCTCTGTCTCTATTCCCCTGGGCGTTTTCATGCAGCTCTGTGTGGGCCAGGGTGGATTTTCTGCCCCAGGAGCTGTTAAGGAGCAGCAGGAAGGGCCCAAACTCATGATCCCCACTTACCCAGGCCCTTCATCGCCTTCCTCAGCACCTGTGCGTCCCCATCATCATTGAAGTCTCCTGCAGGCTGCACGGTTCCTCGCAGCTGTGGGTACAGACAGGGGTTTATGTTCACCCTCAACATGAGAGGGAGGGAGGGAGGGAGGGATGAAGGGATGGTGAGAGGGAGGGATGGAGAGGAGAGATGGAGAGGAGTGAAGGTGCCACCCAGCAAGCTGAGGCCAAAGCAGGTTCCGTGTTAGTGCAAGCACCTGGGGATCAGTGAGGATCTCCCCACCACTGCCACCCCTTCCTTTAAGGGGCAAACCATAGCCAGACCAGCAGAAAGAAGAAAGAAGACAGCAACAGACAGTCCCTGAAGTCTTGGTGTCCTGCCCAGTGTTAGATCTACCTGCCCTAGCCTGGAACATCTCAGCCTGGGCTGGCCATATCACCGAGAGACAGAAGAGGAGTCACTGAAAGGGTGCCCACTCCTGCCCTACAGTTCAGTCCTCCTGTGTCCTTACAGCTCTAAACACATCTCCATCCTCACAGTGTTCATGCAGGGCTCAGGGTGTATTTTTTGCACATCCCAAAGCACCCTTTTGTGGGAGCCTCAGCTACATGCAGGTTGCTGCTCCCCATACTGCAGCCATGCCCTGGCCAGCTCTGGGCTACCCCAGGGGGCAGGAGTTCTTTGGTGGGCACTGGAGCCAGGGCTGCATGTGATGCATTGCAGGGACATGCAGGACCCACTGCCCCAAAGGAGGAAGGCTCAGAGAGAGGAGGCAGTTAGTCGAGCCCACAGGGGGTGGCCAGCCCTGCCATGGTTACATCCTGCGACCCTCGTACCCCAAAACCAGAGAATGGCATCAAGAGAAGCCGGGGAGCGAGAGTCAGAGCAGAGGTGTGGGGCTGGCTGTGCCCCATGGCAGAGAGGAGCAGCCAGGGGTCCCAAGCTGGCAGGCAGCACAGAGGGGTGCAGAGGGTCTGGGGGTGCTGACCTCTACTTTGACCGCACTAAGCTCCCACATCCGATAGGCCACCTGCGCCGCCTCGGGGAAGAACTCACCTGCAGCACTGCAACGGGAGGGCAAGGACAGGGGACAGTGAGCTATGGGGGCCCTGCACCTGCCAGCAGCCCCCCCTCACCCTGTCTTGCTCCTCCATGAGTGATGTTTTGTATCCACTGGGCACAGGGGCAGGAGCCAGGTGCTTGCTGTGGGGCTGGATGGGTGGGAATGGGAGGAAATGTGTGGTGAATCCCAACCTCCCCCACCAGAGCATCCTCCCTCCAAGGGCTTGGCCCTGCCCTGCAGGGCTCCCATGTGCCAAGAAGGGACCAGGACATTGTGGGTGGCCATGCAGAGGGGCTGCAAGACCCCTGTACCAAACCACAGTCACAGTAGGTGCTGCTGGTCCTGGTGCTCCACCAGGCTCTGGCCCAGATGTCGTACCCAGCACCAAGGGGATGAAAAGGGACAAAGAGGGGTGACAGGTGGTCTTACTCATCGTCCCCTCCGCACAGCTTCAGCAGAGCCTTCTTGTACTCCCCAGACGTGTCCTCCTGGAAAGGCAGATGGAGTCAGAGAACCATGCAGTAGGTAGAGTCAAGGTAGCGCCATGGGATGGGCTCATGGAGAGGAGTCTCCCTGAACCCTGCCCTCAGACATGGACACCCAGCCCATCCCTCCCAAGGGCGCTGGCATCATGAGGGAGGCAGCACCAGCAGGGCCTCCCAGCACTTACCTTTATCATATTGTAGAGAGATTTCTCATACTTGGTCCTGAACACCTCCCGGATGTCCAGCATGTCGATCTCGCTGCGGGACACCATGATGCGGATCAGCGTGTTGTCTCTCGTGCCCAGACCCTGCAATGGAGCAACCCCCACATCAAGCCTGGGATGGCCAAGCAACTCTGCTCAGCACATCACATGTGGGACCCTCTATCTGATTTCTACCCAGCCCTGGGTCTGAAGGAATAACTCCTCTGGAGGGAAGGGCAGAGACTTCAGGTCACACCAGTCCTGCCTTCATGGACCTGTGTCACCCTGCTCTCCAGCAGCACCCCGTGGCAAGGGGACCCCTCCTCTGGCCAAATCCCTGCAATGCTGGGGGGACCCTGTAGAGAAGGGGAAATCTACTCACCTTCATGGCCTTGTAGAGCCTTTCAGCAAAATACTCTGCTGTGCTTCTGATGCATTTCACTGCAGGGAAATTGAGGTGTGGTGAGGGATGCCAGCACCCAGATTTACCTTTGCCCCCAGTGCCGCCAACCTCTGAGCACCCATACCCCATGGGAACTACATCCAGCATCCCCACCCATCCTGAAGGAGCCTCCCTGAGCTCCCTGATGCCAGGTACAGCCACAGCCCTGACCCTGCTGAGCCCATCAGGAAGGGCAGTGGTGTGTTTTTGCAGGATCTCCATGTGGGGCTGGCTTACCCACGGCCAACATCAGCTTCTCAAAGTCACCAGACAGCTCTCCCCGGATGCTCCTCTCAATGGGCTTCCCAGCAATCTTCAGATATTCATCAAAGACTGTGGGATGAGAGCAAGGAGATGCCTGGGAAAGCTGCCAAGATACGTTCAGGCCCACCCTGAGCTCGCAGGTGATGCTCACCCAGGCGGAGATGCTGCCTGCTCCTCCGGCCAAGGATGTAGATGAACTGTGCCTCATCTGTGCCCCATTTCAGCTCGCCAGCTTCCAGCAGGTCCTTGTGGGATAGGGAAGGTGGCACAGCCTGACTCAGGGTATTGCCCTTGGCACCAGCCTAAATCCAGATGTCCCAGTGCCACCAGCCCCATCCCTGCCCAGATACCACCTATCACAGTGACCCACCAAACCTCACCTTGGCATCCTGCTGCACCAAGTCCTCGCTCACCACATCATCCTCTTCCCTGGCACCCTGTGTGAGAGAGATGGGTTCAGCCCTGCAGGGCACAGGCACCCACCACCTACAGATGCAGGACAGATGGACATACCTGAAGCAGAACAACGAGCATCTTCTTGAAGTGGCCCGATGTGTCTCCAACGATGTCAGCTTCCAAGTCTCTCCCATAGGCTGGTGGTAGAGGAAGGGGAGGAGGTCAGGCCTGGAGAGCTGAGTCCCTTCACTTCTGCCCTTTTTAAGCCCCTGCCCTTTCTCAGCCCTCACCATCTTTGTAGGCAGCCACCAGGTCATGGATCTCCTGGTTGGTGCGGGAGGCGAGGATCTCAATGAGACACTTCTCATCCGTGCCAACACCCTGCGGGCAGAGACACAGCCCCATGAGCCGTGGGGCTGGCTAGGGTGTCCTCAGAGGGGCCCCGGGGGGTGCCCACCCCTTACCGAGATGGCATCTTTGATCTCTTTGGCATCTCCATAAGGTGGGGGCCGCATCAGGCTCACGATCAGCCGCTCAAACTTCCCTGTCAGCTCATACTTCAGGTCTGCAATGAGGTCCTGGTGGAGGGGAAGAAAGGGGCTGGGGGATCCTTTGCTCCACAGCATCTCTGAGTGGGTCCAGGGTGCAGTGGGTCCCTGTGTGGGCTGGGTGGTGGCAGCCACGGTCACTCATGTTTGCTGTGGGGGCACGGCCCAGGGAGTGTTCCTGGCTTTACCTTCCCATAGAGGGACTTGTAGGCTTGGCAGATCTCCACCCTCTGCTTGTTGCTTCTGGATGTGATGAGGTCGAGGATGGCCTCCTTGTCACTGCCTTTGGGGAGAGCCAGGAGTCACCACAGCAACCCTGCTGTGCCCAAAGCTGCCCTGAAGTTGGGGCTGGGAGGACAAGGAGAGCCAAGCTGGCTCCAGGGAGGAAAGGAAGCCAGGAGAGCTTTATCACACTGCTAAAGCAGTCAGTCAGCTGAGAGTGGAAGTGCTGCAGGACACCCAGCCATGCAAGGGTCAATTGAAGGAACAGGGGACACCAAGGGAGCCCTGGGGCAGTCTGGAGGAGCATCCGTACCAAATCCCTTCATGGCATTGTACAAGGCCTCTGCATCCTGGTTGGCATCAAAGCCCTGGAAATCCTTCACTGATCCTCTGTAGACCTACGGAAAGGAGAGGAGAAGGTACAAGAGGAAGAAGCAGCTCCAGTGGGATGAGGGAAGGAGAGGTTGAAGCTGAGCAGAATTGAGGTGAGATCTGTTGTGGCTCAGGTGGTGCAAGACAAAGCTCAACCTCAGACATAAACAGTTGTTTTCCTCTGCAGTTGTTTCCTTTCCTGTTTGCTCTCCCTACAGAGGAAATTAATTTTCCACTGCCTGTTGCACGCAAGGAATCGCTCTGGATGCTGAGGATGCCCAGGCTCTGCATGGTCTCCAAGCACGGAAACAAATCTACAGGCACAAATGGGCTGCTAAATGGAAAACACTGAGAAGCATCAGAGCTGCCAACAGTTTTGTCCTGCTCCACCACGCACTCCTATTGGGCCCAGGCTGATCCAAGGGGTTGGAGCAGAGACCCTGGGTATCGGGAAAGATGTTCCTGAGAGCCTGAGAAATCCTGGGGGTTGACATAATCAACTTCTATTTGCTCCTCTGCCACTTCCAGACTGCACAAAAGGGAGCCCAGGAATGACATCTCCAGAGACCTCAGGAAAAAGGGGGGACCAAAATCCCTCTTCCCAGGTCAGCTTTTTCCAGGGGAATTCACCCCAAGGGAGCCTGGAGCCAGACTCTGAATGAGATCAGCACCACCCCGGGTGGAAGCAGATGTGAAACCGTCCTGGCCCCACATAAGGAACTGGGATACATCCCCACCAGAGGCACAGAGTGGGAAGAACAGGGCAGCAGCATTTCCTTAGCAGTCTTGCTGAGAAACAGGAGGGCTGGGAGCTGAGCTGGGGCTGTCAGCTGTGTCAGTACCCTGGGAAACCAAGCATCCTCCCTTGGCTCTGCTTGTACTGTGTGCCAGCTGGGTATGTGCACCTCCCTGGGCTCATCTGCTCAGGATCTGCTGCACAGCTTCTTTAAGATCCTCAGGAGCTGTACAATGGCCCAGGCCTGCTGCCAGCATGGACATCTCAAGCCAGCATATCCTCTGAGAAGATGGGCATCAATGTCCCTGACCCAGGAAGTGCCTCCAGGAATGAGTCCCAGGAGATGGACTCAGGGCAGCTCCACACCCACCACTCTCCTGGGTCCATCCCAGTATCACAGCACAACAGCTCTGCTGCACATCCCACCCAGCACCTTCAGCAACAAAACAGCCTCTCTCCTCCTATTTTTCAGAGATTAACTGGGCACACCCCACAGGCCCTCTTGGGAGGAGCTGCTGGCATTGGTGTCCCATGTGGCAGGGACCACGAGGAGATGCTGCCCTTCCTGGGAACCAGGCAGGAACAGGACAGATCGTATTGCAGGTGATTCATCGGGAGAGCTGGATTTAGCCCCACTTCCCGGCAGCTCCCAGACCCTCCTGGCTTGGCACAAGCTGCTCCCACACACGTGCCTTGCAGAGATGGAAATAAATTGCAAGGCAAAGGAGGTGCCTGAAGGCAGCAGGAGTGAACGAGGGTGGCCAGAGGGTATTGGGAAGTCAAGACGTTGGCTGTGGTTAAATGGAGGGGAAGAGGAGGGCTGTGTCCCTGCCTGCTGAGCCACTGAAGCATGAGCTGCCTGCCTTGCTGAGGCAAGGGAAACTGAGGCAGGAGCTCAGTGTTCTGCATCACCCCACATTCCCTGCATTCTCTGTGGGAATGAGCCCCAGGCAAGT
Source organism: Brachypodius melanocephalos (assembly GCA_013398615.1). NCBI lineage: Eukaryota > Metazoa > Chordata > Aves > Passeriformes > Pycnonotidae > Brachypodius > Brachypodius melanocephalos. The sequence continues at coordinate 8,009,643 of VZSR01000479.1, forward strand.
GCGGGAACATCAGTTAGGATGGAAACAGCATCCTGCCCATCGCATACTCTTCATACCCCCATCCCACTTTCCATCCTGTTTCAGCTGCTGGGGCCTCCTGCCTCCCCTCCTCCAGCCTCTGAGTCATCCTGGCCCGTCCGGGACCTCCCAGCTAAAAATAAGCCACACTGGGGCCAGGAGGGTGGAAGCAAAATTCCCAGCATGGCTTCGCTCTCTTCCACCCCATGGCTGCTCGGGGTCCTGGACTACTGCAGGGAAATGCTCACCTGCACTGTGCCTCAGTTTCCCCATCTAGAGCAACCACTGCCTTAGCTGGGTAGGAAGCTTTGGGTAGCGAGGCTGTAGGAAATACAGCCTGTTGATTCCTCCAGGGAACGCAAAGCAGAGCCTGGCCCCAGGAGTGGAGAGGGGAGGCTCTGGGCTGGGACTCCTCCCCTACCAGCAGGCAGGCTGCACTGAGCCAGCCACGGCTGCCCACTGAGGCAGGGCTTTCCACCCACACGGAGATGTTTTCCTGCCTGCAGGGGAGCACCTGCTCACCCAGCTGCCACACTGCACCAGCCCCAGTCTGGAGTGGGAAGTAATCCAGGCTAGGGAAGGGGAGAGGCTCAAACAGGGCTGCACGCCTTGCAGCATGCTCAGGCGGGAGCTTTCTCCATCAAATGCCCAAATCCCCAGTGCAACATCTCCTCCCCTTCCCACGGCCCCGCTTCTCTCCCCCATCCCACTGTGGTCCCAGAAGGATTTTTGCTCCTTGCTGTCCCTGCTCCCCAGCCCAGCACTTCCCCCATCTACATCACATCCAGACAGCACTGGAGGGAGAGGCAGGAATGTAAACAGGCTCTGGGCAGCGTGGTGTCCATGCACGTCACCACATCCTTGCTGCTGCTGGAGACACTGCCCCAGCTCTGGGGTCTGCCCCAGCTCTGGCGTCTGCCCTGCTGCAGCCCAGGACCCATCCCTGCCCTGTGGGGTCACCCTTACCTTTCCGTGGGGTGCCATGGCTTCCCAAGCTGGCAATCACTGGAGAGAGGGCAAGGAGGAGCTGTGGAAGAGAACAGAAAGGTCAGTGTGAGCCAAGGCCCCTCTCTGCAGGCTGTGTTAGTTAAGGGAGGGCTTGATCCCTCCAGGGATGGGTGCCCATGGGAGAGCAATGCCAGGTGCTGCAGGATGGATCAGGGAGAGGGGCTTTGCCGGCCACCCTGTGGTTACTGAGCCTTTAGCATCTGGCACTAAGGGGACCCCACAGGCCAGGGACAGCACAGAGCCTGCACAGCTTCCTGCCAGCACCAAGAGAAACCAGAGGGAGAAAATGTGCTGAATATGTGGAAACAGGCTGAGCATCCTCCGCAGGGCTGGGCCTTCTTGCTGCACCCCACAATGTCCCTTCTGCTCCCCTGCAGCCCCCAGCCCTGGGCCCATCCCAGCTTTAGCAGCTGCTGGGTACATTTCCTTGCCACACGGTGCTGGGCAGCCCCCACAATATCCCCACAGCTCTTATCTGAGTTTCTGTGCAGCGATCAAGGCCACCATCAGCCCCACACACATCCTTGGAGAGCAGGAAACACAGCTGGGTTTCCAGGGTAACGTGCAGGTTGTTTTCTAACACCACCACCATTTATAACTGCAACCCACTGCGGTGTGGGCTCTCCCCACCCTCCCAGATAAAGTCCCCCAGCAGCGCCATTTGCTCTGAGGAAGCTGGTAGAGGGAGAAAAACAGCTGGAAAATGGAGCCCAGCCATGAATGAACTGCTGAGCGTCAGCTGAGGCCAGCCATGAGGCACGGCCCCGCCTGGCCCGTTCACCCTCCCTCTGAGACACGTTGCAGAAAAAATTTAAAGCAGAGTAGGGCCACCCTGGGGGATTTCTGACCCCAGAGGAGTTCGGTTTCATGCCATGGAGTGTGCAGGAGAAATCACATGAACTTCCCTGGCTTAGCTGCACATCCCTGCAGGAGCACCCATGCAAGGGGCAACCCAGACCTGCAACCATCTGTGCAGCTGGGTCCCCCTGCTTGGGTACAGGAAGCTTTGAGGAGCCAAAGGCACCCTGGTTGAGGGGAGAAAGTTTCGCAGAAAGCCAGAGCTGCTTCACCTTCCTTCCCCTTTCCAGCTGGAGAGGCTGTGAGTCTCACCCCCTTCAGGTGGCTCCTGGCTGGGGGACAGCCCCCACATGCCCCACACGCAGTGGGGCCGCACTGCGGCCGGATGCTGGGCGGGTGCCAAGGGATCCCACCCCCGGCACATGCAGCCTCTTAATGCCACTTTGGAGCCTGTACATGAAGCTGTGAACCCTCCTGGGAGTGGGGAAATCAGAGCATGGCACCAGCCCTTCTCCCTCACTCCATGCATGTGGCAGCAGAGCTGAGACCACCCAACTCATCTCGGCAGCGGTGGAGAATCGCCGACCACACCCAGTCCCCGACCTGTCCTCGTGGTGCCCCGTCCTTGTCCCCCACTGCTGCTGTCACCTCTGCAGAGGCCGGGAGAGCAGCCCTGGGAAAATCCCTGACAAACACACCCCATCCCTTGGGCAGCAGTGGCCCAGCATGGGGGTACACCTGCCCCCCACCCAACAACGGGGAAATGGGGGTTATGGGGATCCCGTGAGAAATCCTAAAAGATGTGCACAGCCTTTGTGGGAGCCCCTGTTTTGCCAGCATTGCACCCCTCCAGCTCTCCAAAGCCCCCCACAGGTCTGAGCTCAGGGGCTGCACCCCAAGAACCCGACTGCCATGCGGGGCTCCCCCACCCAGTGCCACCCGCTGTCCTGAAGCAAAGGGAGCCTCCCTGGGTTAAAAAAATACCGGCATCCATCCTCCTGGTGGGGCTGGGGATGTCCCCAAAATGCCCTGCCCCACCCTACTGCCAAAAAGCCTCGCGGGCCTTCAGCAGCGCCGAGCCTCTGGGCTGCTGCGGGCTGCGTTTACCCGGGCAAAACTTGGTGGGTAGCGAAGCAGGGGGATCCTCAGCTTGGATCGCAGCTGGAAGGAAGGATGGGTGCTCCCGCACCGCCGCAGCACCAAAGCATGGGCTAAGGCGCATCCCGGCCGGGACACACCCAGCGGGGCCCGCAGCCCCGCCAGCGCCCACCTCAAAAAGCACTCACCGGCAGCGCAGCCCCGGGGGGCTTGTCAAGAAGGAAAAGATTTTTCATAAAAAGAAAAAAAACCCCCAGGGATTCCCCCCTGCAGCCACCCCTTGGAGGGAGCCTCCGCTTGCACAGCTCACCGCCCAGCCCAACCAGGGCTTTCCACGACTTTCCTCCCCCCCCGGCCATTGCGGAAAGAAGTGCCCGGCCCCGTCCTGCCCCTGGCCCGCAGCCCGTGTCCCGCAGCCCCGCGGTGCCCGGCCCGCAGCGGGCACTGACCGGCAGCGCCGAGCTCTCGGGTGCGCTCACCGGAGCCGCCGCCGCCGCCGCGCCCGGGGTGTTCTTGTGGCCGAGCGCTCGTCCTTGGCGAGCAGCTGTTTGCTCACGGCGAGACGTCACCGCCCCCGAGTCCCCGCCTGTCATGGCCAGGGCCACATCCCACCCCACCACGCCAGACCTCCGCCGGGTGCTCGCGGGGCAGCGGAGCCCGATGTCACCCGCAGAATCACCCTGCCCTGCCCGGCTGTGGGGAAAGGGGTCGCCTGGCACAAGAGCCCCACTGGTGTGTGCAGGGGCACTGTGCCAGCCGCGGTAACATGCACGCTGCCAGGCAATGCCGGCGATTGCATTTCAGCTACGGAAATGTCACTCCTTCTGTCCCCCCAGCTGTGGTTTCCTGGTAAAAGCCGGGCGCAGGGCACCCCGCTGCCTCCCTGTCCTGCCACCAGCCTTCTCCTCCTGCACCAAATCACCCTTTCCCTGCTCATGGCTGGGAAATGTCCACCCCTGGCTCTGCAAAAGTCGAAGGAGGGAAGAATGGCCTGACCTTGGTCCCTCAGGACCCGCTTAAGGAAGGAGGAAGGTGCTGACCAAGGCTCTGCAATGAGCACCCGTGGGGCAGGACCCGAGCTGCCACGACGATCTGCTTTTCCCCCCAGTCTTCTCTTTGCCTGCTGCAGACACGGATGAGATGCAGGCTGAGTCTCTCCAGGATGCTCCTGGCAGGCTGTACCGTTTCCTGCAGTACCCCGAGGCCGTTTCCTTCCCTGCTTCACCCACGTGAAACCCAGCTCCGTCTTTGCCACCACCCTTTGCCCAACCAGCACAGATAAAGCTGATGGGGCTTCCCAGGAGCCACAGGTGGTGGTGTCTGACACCAGCCAGAGCAAATAAACCCACGGACCCCTGGAGATGCTGAAGGCTGTTGGTCTGTAACCTGCATCCCAGCCCTGGTGGTACCCACCAGCTTGAGCATCTCTCTGGGGCTGCAAGGCAGCTGAGCTGCTCAGCTCTGCCTGTGCTGGGCATCACGGACCTCAGGCTGGATGTGACATGTGGATGGCTGGCATGCAGCCACAGGGCTGTGCTCCCCTGGAGGAGCCTGGCAGGGTGAGACCCTCACGGCCTCCTAGCACTGGCTGCTCCTTCCTGCCCTTTTTTTCCCCTCAGGGCAATGTTCCCTTGGGCTGGCACTGGTATCTGGAGACCTCACTCATGTGAGATGGCGTGGGTGACAAGCAGGGCTTTGTTCACCCTGTGCTGCAGTGAGGGACAACAGCCCTGCTCTCCTCCTGGTGCCCCTGGCTGTGCCATGCTGAGCCCCCCTGCCCCAGAGGTGCTTACAGTGCCCAGCAGCTCACAGGGTCTCTAGATATGGGGCTGCCCCATAGAGCCAGGACAAGGCAGCCTTGTGATTAGAGTGTACATCTATGTTTTAGATGCTCTGGACCCTTCCTTGCTTTCCTCTTGCATGGCTCCTGCTCCTTCCCTCTGCTCCTTGCAAGATGAAAGCCAGAGGATGGGCTGAGCCACAGCCTGAGAGTTTTTTGTCTCAAAATACTGTAAGCAGACTCAGCCTGAGCGCTGTCTACAATAAAGTCAAAGTTACCTCTTCATGCCAAAACATCTCTCCCAACCTCTCCTCAGAGCTCAGACTTGGTCTTCTTCTCCCAGGATGCTGATGATCAACCAGGTCACTTCACCACTTCCTCCATGGCCTCTCCTTGCCAGGATCAGCCGTGCAGAACAGCCACGCTGGTGCCCAAGGACACTCATGTGCCTCACTGGCCCCAAGGACCCTCACCTGGGACGCCCATCCACACAGCCCTGTGCCCTCATTTAAGCCCAGTCCTAGACTTAGCCCTGCCCCTGCTTGCACTCTGCTGCTAAGCCCCTGTGAGCTGCACCCCAGGAATGCCCAGGTATCAGGGAAATGCAAGCAGCCTCAGGATTTTGCCTTGCGGAGTTACAGCTGGACGTGCTGCTGCAAACATCTCATGGAGCTGGGTCTGTGCTCCTCTGCCTTGCTGCTGCAGTCCATTTGAGAACCTGTTCACCTCCCTCTGTGTTCCCCAGGGGCAGCTGGGGTCAGTCATAGCTGTAGGTGCATGCACCCCTGAACCTCAACCCAGCCTTGTTACTGCTCCTCTCTGCCTGAATTTCCTCCAGAACCAGCTCCACAGACTGAGATGTGGGTCCTGGTGCGAGGAGCAGAGACAGAGGGAAAGGGTTCCCCATTCCACCTGCCCAGGGAGCTTGGAAGAGTGAATTAAACTCCCTCAATAATGCCCCTGAGCCTATTAGCATTGCAGGCTGTGTGTATGATTTGGAGGGCGTTGTGGGAAAAATATTTCTGCATAGATTTGCCATTGTGCAGCCCGGAGCGGTGGTCAGTGGGGGGAGGGCCGGGGTGCTCCCGAAAGGGATTTAAGGGGACAGCATAAGGGGGGCTTGCCTGGTGCTCGTTGTCCTCACCAGCTCGAGCAAAGGATGGCTGGGGTGAGTAATTTGTTTGCAGGGGAAAGGAAAATCACCGGGGCTCGGTGCCCTGGGCGGGACGGGGGTTGTGCAGCCCGTGGATGCTGCTAACGGGGGTGGGAGGGCGGCGGCTCCTCATCCCCAGGGCACAGCATTTATCCTGGAGATTGGAGCTCCCTGTTCCACCAGGAGCACCTCATCCTGTGGGTCTGGGTGCCAGGCAGGGTTGTCCCTGTCCCCTCCAGTGCCATGCCACAGCAGGGATCATATGTACCCTGTGCCACAGGGATGTGCCACAGGACAGGGTTTCCAGCCAGCTCCTGTACATGTAAGTAGCAGATTATGGCATTTGGAGTATGTGGCACGGTTTTTGCTTTGCTGTGGGGTAACCTGGAGGTCCTGGCAGCACCATGGAATGTGAAGGCAGGTTCTCCAGTCCTGGGGCTCCTGGGAAGGGATGTGCAGGATGGAGGGAAACACAAAAATCCCAGGCATGCCATACCAAGCACACCTTTCCCCAGGCACAGATGTCACACAGTTCGGCGTTTCTGCCAGGTTGACATCCCCATTGGTGCTCCCAGAAAGCCAAAGCATTACTGCACAGGCTGATGGCCCAGGGGATCCAGTCTCCACCTGAGCTGTGCCACTGACCCACAGTTACAGATGCTGTGGGAGCATCTCCAGCTGAGCAGGTGGGTCCTTCCTGGTGCACTTCAAGGCAATTTCCAGGAGCAGAGCATCTCCTATCCTTCCTTCTCTGGCATGGGTTCTGCATTTCAAACAGTTTCAATGTCAAATCTGGGATAATCCTGGCTGTGTGTCCCTGCTGGGGAGGCTGCTGGAGCAACAGGACTTTCTGAGCTGGTAGGGGGATAAATTTGTGTCCTTGTCCCCTCTCACAAATTGGACAGAGCCAAACAAACCCCAGTCATGCATAGCTCCACTTGTCACTGGGAGTGAGAGAGCAGCACAGCTGCTTGAGCCCCATCTTGCTCCAAAATGGGCTGTTTTTCTGACAGAGACAGAGAACAGGCAGCACCCAGCAAGTCCAGGATCGCTATGTGGATGGTGGGAGCTGCAAGAAAACCCTTGAGGCTGGGTTTGTGTCACATCCCCAGGGTGGTCAGTGCCCATGGGGCAGCAGTGTCCTCACTCCTGCTGCTTTCCTCCCCCACAGATGCCGTGCTGGGTTCACCTACGCTCCATCCCAAAGCTGCTCTCCCGCAGAAAACGAGTCCCAAGCAGCCCAGAGGGCTCCAGCCTCCGCCGCTGCCTCTCCACCCTGGATCTGCTTGCCTTGGGAGTGGGCAGCACGCTGGGGGCCGGTGTCTACATCCTGGCAGGGGAGGTGGCCAAGACCAGCTCTGGCCCGAGCATCGTCCTTTCTTTCCTGATTGCAGCTGTGGTGTCTGCCCTGGCAGGGCTGTGCTACGCTGAGCTCGGCGCCCGTGTGCCCCTGGCTGGCTCTGCCTATCTCTACAGCTACGTGACAGTGGGCGAGCTCTGGGCATTCCTTGCTGGGTGGAACCTGCTGCTGTCCTATGTCATTGGTATAAGGCCCTCTTGATCCATCCCACCACTGTGTTGGTGGCTTTGCTGGGTGTGCTTTGAGACCTCCCAGGACCACCAGGACACAGCCATCACCTCTCCCCAGGTACAGCCAGCGTTGCCCGGGCCTGGAGTGCTACCTTTGACCAACTCCTCGGCAAGAAGATGGGGAAGTTTTTGGCTGCTCACACAGCCATGGGCTCTGTGGGGCTGGCAGAGCACCCAGATGCCCTTGCTGCTGGCCTGGTGGTCTTGCTGGCAGGTAGGATGCCTCCCCCTGTACTACCCTCCATCAGGTATGACAAGCTCCTCACCCCACTGGGGGCTCTTCAGGATGGGGCTGACCCCTTGGAGGATTTGCTATTTCCCTGAGCAAAGAATGGGGAATGGAAAGGGAATCTGGGGGAATCTGCAAGTTGTCCTGAATTTACCACTGCCTCCTTTTTCCACCCTCCCCAGTAATGTCTACCCTGGTGTCATCCAGGGGGCTCATCCACTTTTGATTTTTTATTCTCCAGGGCTTCTTTCCTTTGGAGTGAAGGAGTCCACCATGGTCAACAAAGCCTTCACAGCTCTCAACGGGCTCGTCCTGCTCTTTGTCACAGTGAGTGGCTTCATCAAAGGCGACACGAGCAACTGGGAGCTCAGGGAGGACGACCTGCCACAGGCACCTGCTCACGAGGCTGGGTATGAGGGGCTTCACTCTCCCTGTGCTGCCTTCAGAGTGGGGTGGGGAGTCAATCACTCAGTGCTTTATCCCAGGAGACACCACTTTCTCCATTTCTCCCTGTTGGCAATGTGTCTGAGACAAAGTCCTAAGCCCTGCTGGGTTGATGCTGTGGATTGAGTGGGTTGGATGGACTGTTCAGCTTGACCCCATCCTGGGATCCCATTGACTGATCCCCCTGCACTGCCTGACTCTTCTTGCTCCTCCCAGGAACCAGTCCATGGCTGACAACATGACCAGTGCCTTTGGGGTGGGAGGCTTCATGCCCTATGGTTTCACTGGGACCTTGGCTGGAGCCTCTACCTGTTTCTATGCCTTTGTTGGATTTGACTGCATTGCTACCACAGGTAAGTGAGGTGGGGGTGCTGCTGGTGGGACCCTCCCTGCAGGCTGGAGGGCTGTGGCAGTGACTGGGAGCTAGTGTAAGGCTGGGAAATGGGCACATTCCCAGCTCCATGCTGCAGCCACTCTCTCCTGCCCTTTCTAAGAGTCCACATGGAATGTCTGGGCTAATCCTGAAGCAGAGACATTCTTTATCCAAATATCCCTGGGGCCCAGAACTTCTAGTGGTCCTTGCTAGAAGGTCTCTGTCCCCTCTTGGGGGATACAGGATCTGCTGTCCAGCCTGAGCTGGGCTCTTAGCATGCCATGCACATTAAATGAGCATCTGTTCCTACAGCTGAGCTTGTCCTCCCTAGGGGAAGAAGTGAGGGACCCGCAGAGATCCATCCCCATGGGAATCATTCTCTCCCTCCTCATCTGCTTCCTGGCCTACTTTGGGGTGTCTGCTGCCCTCACCCTGATGATGCCCTACTGCCTCCTGGACACCATGAGCCCACTGCCAGTGGCTTTTGAGTACATTGGCTGGAGCAGTGCAAAGTACGCCGTGGCTGTGGGGTCACTGTGTGCCCTGACCACCAGGTGAGGAGTGTCCTCTGATGGTGGTTATGGGGTTCAGAGCAAGGTCCTGGAGCTGTAACACATCCAGGAGATATCCCCAACCTCCTGAATTCCTCCTTGCCTTTCCTGCTTGGCCAAAATCCCTTCCACACGAGCCCTGGTGTTCCCGCCCTGGCCCTTCCTGTAGAATAGCCAAACCATTGGCATGCCACTGAAGGAAGTGGCCAGGTGGCAGCATGTCCCCAAGAGTGAGCTGGGGTGTTCTGGCATGCACAGGTGACTGCAGACATCTGTTCCCTGACACTGCCCCTCATCTGATGGTGAGGAAGGTGATGATCTTGTTAGATGGTCTTGAGAAGGTTATGGGCCATACAGATGAATGGGAGCTCCCTTGGAGGGGCAAAAGGCCGGATGGCACCTCCTGGACTCCTCCCCTCTTCTTCCCCATCTCCTCCCCTCTCTCATGCAGCCTCCTGGGCTCCATGTTCCCCATGCCACGGATCCTGTATGCAATGGCTCGAGATGGGCTCCTCTTCAAACCTCTGGCCAAAGTCAGTCGCCGTCAGTGCCCGGTGGTGGCAACTCTGGTGTCTGGGGGAGTGGCAGGTGGGTGAGTGCTTGGGTTACCCTTAACTGTGAGCATGGCTTGGTAGGTGTCCTCTTTCCCTCTAGCTTGACTGCAGCTGTTTGAGCTATGTCTCTTCACCCAGAGACAAATCTCCTCACGGTGGGTGAGGACCATTTGGCTTTGATGGTGTCCCACACACTGGTTCAGCCTCCCTGCACTGCCTGGCAGGAGGTGACAGGATGCTTTGTACCAGTGACCAAAGCATCACTAGTTCATCGAGGTTCTGTTGCAGTGGTTGTCAGGGGGACATGGGGAGGCCAGAAGAGTATGACTGAGGTGGGCACAGCAGCACTGCCAGCTCTGCTCAGAGGCTGAAAGGGTTTCTCTTCGCCACAGCTCTCCTGGCCCTTCTGTTTGACCTGAAAGCCCTGGTTGACACCATGTCCATTGGCACACTGCTGGCCTACTCGATGGTGGCTGGCTGTGTGCTGCTGCTCAGGTGAGGCTGCTGGGGACAGGGGACAGGGCTCACCCAGCTCCTGATGTTGGCCATGCCTGGGACAGGGCTCTTGCCCTGGGTGCACTGCAGGTGCAGATTTATGTGCGTTGACATCCAATGTCTGCTCCTCAGGTATCGGCCTGAGCCCAGCCCTTGGGACACTCCCGCAGGGAAGGTCCCAGCTGTGCAGCTCTGGTGGCACCACCTGGTCCAACCGCCCCCCCATCCCACCCCTCTCTCCTCTGCTGTGGTGATCTGGGCTCTGGCAGCTGTGGGTATGTCTGGGAATGATGGATGGGCTCTACAGGGAGCTGGCATGGGGGGACAAATGGGGGGCATCCCTGCTGTAGCAAGAGCTGGCAGGTTCCTGCCCAGTGAAAACCACCCAGCAGCAGATGCAGGCTCCTTCCTGCCCTCACCCCACTGCCACACAGCTGGCTGCCCCAGCGGGACCTCAGGAAACCTCCCACTCCCTCTCCTTCCCAGGCTGGAGAGAAAAATTAACCTACCATGAGAAGCCACCCAGCCATGTCCCGTGGTTGTCATTTGTCCCACCATGGCAGCCTGGGAGAGGGATGGGCCCAGCCCAGGGAAGCTGCCCTGACACTGTGGTTCCTCTGCAGCTGCCCTGGCCTGTGCCCTGAGCTGGGTGAGCACCGCTGGGCTGCCCTGCCTGCAGGCTGGGGGTGCCTGGTGCATCACAGCTCTGGCCCTGCCTCTCCTGGGGATCCTGGCAGCAGCTCTTCTCATCTGGAGGCAGCCTCAGAGCTGGGACAAAGCATCCTTCATGGTGAGCACCCAGCCCAACCCTTGGGATGTACCCAGGAAGGAGGACCTGGGGCACAGAGAGCAGGCAATGCTGCAGCCCTGTGGGGAGAGGGTGCCATTTGGGGGTGTTCCCTCAGCTTTAGGTCAGGCACATCTTTGCTGCATCCACATTAATAAGGTACTGCTGGAGGCAGCATGTAGCTTGTGGAGTTTTCCATAGGGACCATGAGGGTTTTTCCCCCTATGACCTGAGGGCTGAAGGGGCATCTCCCAGCTGAGCCTCATGTCTGCTGGGGAATCAGAACTGCTCTTCAGTAAAAAGAAACCTGGCCTTAACACCTTGGCTTAGTTTTATGAGTGTTTTGCTGCCTATCACCTCAAATCCTTCAGCACCTCCTGCCCCAGTGCAGGACCTGTCAACCAAAACACCCTCCACAAGCATCCCTCTCCAGCACAGGCTGCAGTCCCACCTTGGATCTTCACAGCCAGGCTGGGCTTCCCCTTGCCTGTGGACAACCAGCCAAAGCAGCAAAGAGCTGAATTTAGCTGTGGATTTCACCCTTGTGCTCCCTGCAGGTTCCCTGCCTGCCCTTCCTGCCTCTCCTGAGCATCTGCATCAACGCTGTGCTGATGGCCCGGCTCAGCGGGGCCGCCTGGCTGCGATACCTGCTCTGGATGGCTGTGGGTAAGCACAGCACTCCCGAGCTCCCAGAGCTTGCTCCAGCCCCTCTGGGTGGAGCTCTGGAGGTCTGAGAGCCCCTGGCACTAATGCTGCTCTGAACGGTAGTGGGGAGGGAGGAGATGCTGCCCTTTGCTATCTAGCAGTGGTGGGAGCAGCGTGCCCTCTGATATGTGGCTCAAAGGAAGGGCCGAGCACTTGGTGGCTGGGAGGGGAAGCATGAGAAACAGTCCATACACACCCTATTCTGCCCTTTCCCAGGTTTCCTCATTTACTTTGGCTATGGGATCTGGCACAGCACTGAGAGCCACTGGCCTGAAGGGACAGGTGCCCGGGAGCTGCTGGGAAGCAGAGCCAGGGAGGTGGCCCTGGAGCCCCTTGGAACTGTGCCCAGCTCCAGGGCAATAAAAGGGGATGGCTAGCTCCTGAGTGCCTGGCTCCCGCCATCCTGTGCCCAGGAGGCAAGGAAGCCGCTTGGGCTGTGGGTCCTGTCCCACAGAGGGGGCCAGCCCTGCCAGACCCGCAGGAGCTGCTTCTCTGAGTCTGGTGAACCTCCCTGAGCAACCCAAATCCTCAGACTGAGCCCTTGCAGAAGGAGTTCTGTTTGGAGAGGATAAAGCACACAAGCGTTTTTGCTGCTGTTACTAGGCTGTGGCTTTGGGTTTTTTTTTTTCCTTTGAAATGTTTTCTTGCAGCCCCTCACAGGCCCCCTTGCCCTTGCCCACCCTGCTCCTTCAGCTGCTCACAAAGAGATGAAGGGTTCTCATGCTGCCTTGACCCTCCATTTTGCCTGGGCACCCAGCCTGAGCTGGTCTATCGTTCCCTCCATGACTGCCAAAGTACTGCCTGGTCCAGGCTTTTCCCTCTTTGTAGTGTGCAAGTCCTTTTCTGCACTCATTTATTCCTCCTCCTCAGTTCCCAGTGTCCCCTTTCCCAGAGCTGGGCACATTCTTCCATGTCCCACGCAGGATCTGCCTTTGGGCCACTGGGACATGGTGCCAGCTGTCCAGAGCAGAATCCCAGACCCCACCAGCCTCATATCCCTTTGTCCAGAAATCCTGATCCCTTGAGCCATAACCAGGTAGGATTTGCTGGGGCATCCCCTGCTTTGGTGCTACAGCACCTGGGGGAGGCACAGATGTCAGGGCATGGTTCTGACACAACAGGCTCCCCCACTTCCCCCTTTGGCCACCCCTTGGGGGTGTGTGGGTAAGAGCTGGACCCCACATTCATGTTGCCTTCCTGGCTGCCTGTTCAGCTGCTCTGTTCCTGATAAGGGTCAGCACAAAGGGTGGAAGTGGCTGTTGCAGTGGCCCTGATGCTGGGAGGGTCTGGGTCTGCCCTGAGCTGGGAGCCCATTGAAATGAAGGAAAAAAAGGGAAGGAGCAGGAAAATGGGGATCAGCCTTAAGGGCCTCATCTGGAGCTTCCTTGTTGAGTGTTTGTGGTGCTGGCTCCCACCCTTCCCCTTCTGTATGGGGTGTGGAGCACACAGCTCCATTCTGAGATGCTCCTGCACCAGCCCCTCAAACCACTGACATGGGATTCCTGAGGCTGCTGCTTCTTACAGATTTGTAATCCTTACAGCCAGCAGCACACACACACACACACACAGACACACACACAGAGCCCTGGGAAGGGGACAGGCCTGTGACAGCCCCAGAGCAGTGACTCCCACCACACTTGTGCACCCAGGGGAATGTGCTTGTGTGCATCCAGCCCTGACCCACAGCCATGCTGGCAGCATCTTCCCTGGTGGGAATGCATTGGCTGGAGCAGAGGGATGTGACCTGCCAAAGCCTGGTACCCCCTGGGAGGGTGCTCTGCTCCCTGAATGTGCAGCTCCAGCCTCTGTCCGACTTTTGGAGGAGAAGATGGGACTGATGGTGCTGCTGATGGGCAGCAGGGACAAGTAGGGCTTGGTGTCTGTGGCAGTGAGCAGTACCTGGGAGACATTTGCTGAAGGTGGAGGGTGAAGGTGAGTGATGGGAATAGGAGTGCATGGGTGGGAGCCCCGCCTGCTGAGGTTAACACCATGTCCCCAGTGCCCTCCTCAGCCTCCCGGTGCTTGCCCCCACCCTGTCCTAGTGGCCTCCTCATCATCCTCATGCCCTGGGGCAGCACTGGTGCTGTTTATACTCAGAGCCAAGCGCTGGGTCAGATCCGGCCCAATGCAAGTCTGCATGTTCTGGCTGACTCCTTTCACCCCCAGACAGCCCCTCACCACAGGAAGGGGTGCAGGCACTGCATGGGTGGGAGGCCAGAGTCCCACTGCAGCCCCACTGGGGCTGGGGAAATGCAGGCATAAGTGTCCCGTGAAATGCTCCATCACTCCGGTCCATGAGGCGCTCCGAGGGCCCGGCCAGCCCGGAGCCCTGCCCCGCCTGGGGGGCACTTGTGAGAGCAGCCGGGGGCTCACAGGGCTGCAGGGAAGCCCCGGCAGTCCCCCGGTGCTACGTGGCGATGAGGGGCACCTCGCCGGCAGCCACGGGGAAGGGGGTGCCGTCCCCGGCGTTGAGCACACGGTACAGCAGCTCCTCCTTCTCCCGGCGAGCCTGGTCCAGCAGCTGCGCCTCCTTCTCCAGCGCCCCGCGGGCAGCCTGCAGCTCCTCGGACAGCTGCCTGCGGGCAGAGGGCACAGGCTGCCGGAGACGCGGGGCAAAGAGCCCGCCAGCCCCTCTGCTCCCTGCAAAGCCCCCGCTGGCACCGCAGGCTGCCATGTGTTCCCGCACTGCCACCTGTCCCCCGTGCACCGGGCGGGTGGGACCAGCTCTTACCTCGCCATGATCAAGTGGTTCTGGGTACGAACTTGCAGGTCCTCGTTCTCCTGCTGGAGAGTTTTCACCTTCTCCTCCAGCAGAAGGTTCCTCTCCTCCTGGAAGGGGGTGTGAGGGTGAGGAGACAGCTGGCAAGCACTGCTGAGCCCCCTGCCACCCCATTTTGCCATTTTGGGTGAAATTCTGTCCTGCGGGCATTGCTCCCACATCCCCTCCCCAAACAAAGAGAGGAAATGGGCTCCATCCACCTTTGCTGCAGCTGCAGTTTCTGGGCAGAATTTAGGTAGGTAGAGGAACTGAAAAGAGGAAAGCAGACCTGTGACCCCCCCTTTCAACCCACCACGGTCTCCAGGTGCAGCAGCTTCTTGTCCAGGCCATGGATGTGCTCGTTCTTCATCTCAATGACGAAATGCAGGCTCTCCAGCTCCTGCTCCCAGAAGGGGCTGGGGCTCCCGTGCTCCTGCAGGGCCATCACTTGTGTCCAAGGGACCTCAACACCTCCCCAGGACAGGATTTGCTCGCCCCTTCAGCTGTCCTGTGCGCCCCCCTGGTTCCAGCCCCACCCTGCCAGGGTCCATCAGAATCCCACCCTTGGCTTTGGGTCAGCACCCCACAGCAGGTCCCCTCCCTGACACCCCTCCCTGCACCTCGATGTGCTTCTTGTAGTCTGTCCTCAGGAGTGACTCCTCCACCCGCTTCATCCTCTCCTGGAAGGATTTCAGCTGGGAATTCAGTGCCTCAATTGTCTCCTAGGAGAACCAGGGGAAAAGCAGAATGAGAGGTATCTGGGATTTCTTTCTGAGCCTGGGGACTGCTGGGCTGTGGTACCCAAATAACACCAGGGCTAGAGGAGCTGGTCCGTGAGCACACCAGGACTGAGGTGGCCACTGGAGAATGTGGAGTACCATGGCAGAACCAGCAGATGGTCCTCAAGCCCTCACAAGTCCCCCCCTCCCTGGGATTTCTCTGCTGGTACCTGTAAGGCTGCCTCAGACCTGTGGTGGGACTCTGTCAGCAGCAGCTTCTCCTGCTCATGTGCTCCCTGGAGCTCTGTGGGGGAACATGAGCTGAGTGCCACCAGTGTGGGGACATTGGGGCAGCAGGCTCCACCCGAGCCCCACAGTGCTGGAGAGCGGGAACAGCATCCCAATGACCCCACAGGCAGTAGCAGGGACAGGGGAGGAGAGCTGCAGGGAGCCCTGCTGCCCTGGCACTCACCTTGCAGGATTTCTGTGTGCTCTCTCCTCAGGGCATCAAGCTGTTCCCTCAGCTCCAGCTCTTTTCTCTTTTCCACCTGGGAAGCAGTTAGATGAAAAATCCCAGTGTAAGGGATGCAGAGCTTCACTGCTCTCAGCTTCCTCACCCTTTCTTAGACCCGCTCTTCTCCCAAAAACGGCAGAGCCCAGCCCAGCAGGTTCCAGGGAAGATCTGGCTGGTGATATGCTCCATGCCCTTCCAGCTGACCTGGATCTCAATATCCTGGGAGATGCTCGCAGTGCCTGCCTGGCCAGCATCCCGCAGCTGCTCCTTCTCCTCCTGGCCTTGGAGGAATCTTGCACTGTCTGTCCACTCCTCTGGCTGTGCTGCCTTCTTCCCATCCTCAGGAAGCAGGGAGGCATTGGCTGCAAGACAAACATGGCTGAAACAGCACTGGCTGCCTCCTGCCTGCACATCCAGGGCAGCTGAACCTGCCAGTGCCATGGGCTGGGTTCTGCACTGCCCTCTTCCCCCTGGAGAAACACCTCCCTCCATCTCACTGGTCCAAATTAGCACTAATTGGCATGGTGCTGGCACGCTCAGAGAGGATACAGAGCTTGTCAGGTCTCCTGTTTTGGGGATGACCTGTCTGACTGAGAGGAGGAGATGCCCTTGTCTCTGGGATGCCCTGTTTGCCCTCCTGCACCAGCCTGCACCTACATGATCCCCATCTCCCTGGTGCCATGCTGGGGCCTGTCCACTGCTTCCTTAATATCACTCTGAGAAAGCAAAACAGGGGGGAAACACATTTTTTGCTCACCATTCTCTGTCTTCAAGGCTGAGAGCTCCTGAGAAGCTGGTCCCCTCTGCTGCTGGGCTTTTAGCTGTCTCTGGCAGAGAGAGAGGGGGCTGGAGCAGGGGGGAACAGAGAGGGGCAGGTGGCTGCAGGCAGAGAACTCCCTGCACTGAGCCTACATCGGCTCTGCTAAAACACAGATCCTTGGGGAGCAGTGGTCTCTCCCCAGCCCCCTGCCCTCTCCCAGCCCTGAGCACCCATGGGTGTGCATGTACTGCCCACCAGGCAGCCTCAAGCTTGTGCCAATTCCCTGCATCCCAGACAGTTCATCATGTAGCATTTAGCTGGAAAGCCTGGGGTATGCTCACAACATCCCACCGACATGGTGCTGGTGAAAAATTGGCTCCAGCAGCAAAACAGACGGCACTCGGCAGGGCTCCAGCTTTGGCACTCCCTTGCCACCCTCCTCCTGTCCTGGGATGCTCAGCTCAGTCTGGTCCCTGGCACCTTGCAGTCCCCTAAACACATGCCTCTGCCAGGGCCTTACACAGACGGGCTTTGACACAGCTGGAGCAGAAGTGAGAAATGAAAAATAACCATAAATCAGAGGCGATCCAGCCCCTGTGCAGGGCTGGCAGCAGGCGAGAGCAGGCGGCGGCCAAGCAATGACCTCAGGAGCGCAGGAATGCGCGGCACAGCCCCGCACTCCCGCACGCTCCCACTGCTGCCACGGGGCTGAGATAACCCAGAGCCGGGAGCTGCCTCCAGCAACACAGCTCCGTGGGATGCCTTCCAGCCCGGCATGGGTTTAATTTAGTCACTTGGAGAGCAGGGAAAAAAAAAAAAAAAGAAAGTGGATATATTTTTATCAGTTGCTGAAAGATAGAAGGAAAGCTCGCAGGCTCTCACGGCTCGGCCTCGCTGGCGCAGGGCAAATCTGGTCCCTGATGCCCATCACTGAGCTGTACTTCTGGGTAGGGCATAGATTCAAAAATTCACCTGAAGACACGCTGCTGCTCTCTAGCTCCCGGCAGAGCTGCCCCTAAAAATACCGATCCCTGAGGAAAGCAGCGCTGCTTCCCTGCCTGCGGGGAGCCGGGGACCCGCTGCGCCGGCTGCTCCCCGGCTCGGCCCCGCGCACGGTGGCGCGGCCAAACACAGCCCGGATTAGGGAGCCTGGCTTGGGAAAAAAGCACGGGAAAGCAAACAGACGTCCTTGTCTCCGCCTCCCCTGCAGCCCCCCTTTCTGGAGCTGGAGGGAGGCTTAGTTCCAGAGAGCAGGAGAACTCCAAGCCTCTGGGAAGTCACGGCTTTATCTTCCCTTCTATGGCATGAGCAGCCGCAGCGTTGAACGTGGCCCAGGCGAGGGGGCGAGGAGGCACTCGGCAGTCAGAGTTCACAGGGCTTGTTCTCCTTGCCCTTGCAGCTCACCCTGAAAGCATGGGGTGCCCTGGGATGCTGCTGAATCCTGGCACACCTGAGTGCAAAGGGTCCCCAGGAATCCCCGCCTGTCCCCTGACACACCTCTTGCCAGTGTGCCTCTCCCTGGTATTTAAGGTACCCATGTCCTGTAATGGGTTTTGAAGTCAGGAGATAGAGGGCAAGGGGAGAGATGAATGAGACAGTCGAGGCTCCGCAGTCCTGAGGGCATCATAGGAGTCCCAAAAGGGCTCCTCCCCTAGACCCACACCCCATACCCCCCCTTTTTTCACTGTAACAAAGCAAAGGCTGTGTAGGAGGACCCTCCTGACACAGGGGGGTGACACAGACCTCAAGGGTTTTGGGTGATCTCAGCAGACCTGAGAGCAGGATGCTGTCACCACCTCCAGGAGGGACCTCAAACCCCCAAACCAAACCACCTCTGCTGCATTTGTCCTGCTCACTGGCAAAAGAGATGCCTAAGGACAGAGAGCCCAGGGCTGGTCACATCCATAGCACAGGCAATGTCCCCAGCACAGACCCAAGGAATCTTCACATCTCCCCCAACCTCAAATCCAGCAGGATGGGACCTCAGAGCCCCTCAGCCTCTAAAGATGATTTGAGACACCTGCACTGAACTCAGAAATAGCTGAAGTGAGCAACAGGCTCACCAGCATCAACAGACAAATATAAATACATACCCTGAGGCTATGAGAGAGGCACCTTCCTACCTCTAGGAGCAATTAAAATAGCGTCTAGAGCTAATTTTAGTCATAAACACTCAATTGTCCTTTGGGGTAAAAGCTCCGCCTCTGGGGTGAACAGCAAAATTTGGCCAAAAGCTCTGAAATATGGAGGGACTTTCCACTGTCACTTCCAGAGAAGCTTTGTGGCACCCAAACCTCTGGTATCGCCTGGTGCACTCTGGAGAGCTGGAAAATCGTCCTGGAATCCACTGTGTGTGGAAGGAACAGGTTGGGAATTGCTCCAGCTGGAAGAGCTTTGGCCAGGGGAAGAAGCAGCCTGATACATCCTGCAGGTGGGGGCCATCCACAGCGTAGCTTATCCTGTAAGGTCTTGGAAACCTCTGCCAAAAATACCCTCCAGCTATGAAAAAACCAAAAGTATCTACATTCTTAGAACTAAATATTTCTAATAGTCTGGAGCAGAAATGTTTATGGATGGATTAACAGGGATTTCCAGCAGGACCTGAGTCATCTCCAAGGGTGCTGGGGCGGGGAGCACCAGTGCAGAGCAGCTGGCACAATGTGGGCAGCCGAGGTGGCTGCAGCCTCTGCTTCAGCTCTTAGCGTGAGGTGGGGTTTTGGACTGTATTTTTCTTCCTCTTTTCCTGTTTTACAAGTACATTAAGCAATTCAACCATACAACCTAGAAAAGGAAATCACAAAGAGTCAGGAAATGAGTACTTAAATCCTGACTCTGCTCCTGGGGAGGAGGTTTTGCTTTGTGGCTGTGCAGAAGGGGGGCAGGATTTGGTCCATGACTGTAACACCTTCCAGGACCTGCAGCAGATGCTCAGTGCTGCCAGAGCAATGCTGGCATAGGTCCCCGGGACCTGTCTTTAACTCTGCTGCTGTCTTTGCTCCATTGATGGTGATGGTTGTGTTAGGAGGTGATTATCACCTCTCCTACAGTCAGATCTGTGCCGCAGACCATAGGCAAACACTTCACACTGTTGACAGCCCCGAGATTTGCATTCTGACCCTTCCCTGACTCCTGGTGCTACCTCAGTTCCTAGCACTTCAAAATAAATTCTCCTCAGCCCTGGAAGGCGGCCAGACCTCAGCCCTGACCTTTTGGGAAGGCAGCCTGGCCTCTTTCACACCAGGTCAGGCGAGCAGTGACCGTGAGTGGTCAAGCATGGGTGGATGGAGCTGAAGGGGAAGGAAACCCCAGGGACAGCACTGTAGCTCAGAGCTGGGCTCTCTCTGTGCCTCCCTTATCACCCTGCTGCCCGCAGACTGGTGCCAGGGAAGGATGAGGCTGCCAAGGCACCTCCCCCAGGGCACACAGTGGCTCCTGGTATGTCATCCACCCAGCCCAGCGACAGCTCCTCAAGGTCACCTCAAACCTGGGACTGGCCTCAAAAGCCTCTGCAGCCCCCAGCCCCATTAGAGTCTCCAACCCCATGACCTGCACATGGCTTCTGGCTGGGCTTTCCTCTGAGGTTTGAAGGTTCCCCTAACCCCAAGCAACCTCAAGGGACCAACTCTTCAAGTCCAACCATCAGCAGTGGGAGGTGAAGGTCTCCCATCCTGCCTTTTGGCACTCTGGACATGAGAACATGGGCAGGAGCAGCCCCATGCCTTTTAGCCATAATGGGGATTTTAGGTGCTACTTTCAGAATGACTTCCAGTTGCAGCAGCAGGGCTGTTTTATGGGTAATGACTGTTGGTGAGCAGTGACACAGGGCTGAGCAGAGGAGCTCAAGAGCGGGCAAGTGCAGGAAGGGAGGCATCTGCAGGCAAATGACAAATTTCCGTGTTTCAGTAAATGTGGGGCTCTCAACACCTGGGGCCTTGGGGCTGTTGTTTCTTCCTGTCCTACGCCCGTTCTTGAGAGCTCTCAAAGTCATGAACCAGCCCAGAAATACCTGATCTTATGACATAGCAAAGAGTGGGATTTTTTCCGTGATGTGGAGAAGCGACCAAGCCTGCAAGTGCTGTAAATAAAGGCACTTGTTGGCTGCAGGGCTGTGTGAGCTCCGTGGGTTCTGTGGCCCCGGGTGGCTGGACTCTCACAGCTGGATCTGCAAGGGGCCACCCGTGCTGGGGGCACGGCAGCACCACGGGGCCTTTCGGCCTTCCCTTCTTCCCCTTCCACCCTCCAGTGATCACAACACCCCACAGCAGTAAGCACAGCACATCCCACAGCAAAAACATCTCCCGAGGTCGATGGTGTGGCACTGGGGCAGCATGAGCACATCAAATAATAACAATAATAATGACAATAACAATCAGCAGATAATTTCAGACCTAGCCAAAGAGCTCTTCAGTACAGAGCTACGTGCTGAGATCTGAGGGGACTTGGAGTGTTCCCCTGCAGGAGTGTTCCCCTACAGGAGTGATGCCTTCAGCACAAGGAGACACAACCTTGGGAGGAGGGAGGATGCTGTGGGAGGCTGGCAGAGGTCTGGCTGGGCTAACCCATGCCTGTCTTCTAAGGGACCAGTATTTCCAAAAGGCATCATCATCCCAGATGCTGCACCCCCTTAATTATAGAATTCCCCTGATGTCAGGGTGAGCCTGGAGAGGTGCAGGCGAGTGCAGGAGGATGCAGGTGGGTGAGTGGCTGCCAGCTTTCGTTGTCCCCGCTGCCACCTCCCCCATCACAATGCCAGTGGGGTCCCACGCAGCCGGGGATAGCCACACTGCCGACCCCACCGCTTCCCGGGGCACGGAGGACCCCACGCCGGGTGCCCCCAACACCCCTCGTCCCAAGGAGTGCAAGCAAAACTCCGCGCAAACATCAGCCCCACGCGAACCCCAACTCCATCAAACCCCGGCAACGTGTACACTCGGTCCCACCAGAGCCCGACCCCACGCGAGCCCCGACCGCACGCGAACCCCAACCCCGAGCGAAGCCCAGCCCAAGCCCAGCCCAGCCCAAAAGCCCCCCGCAGCCGCTACCTCGGCACCGACGGGGCAGCAGCGCAGGGCGCTGCCGGTGCAGCCCATGGAGCCCCGGCGGGACCCGCTCAGCCGCGGGGCTCGGGGCGCGGCATCCTCCGGCGAGCGGCACCGGTCAGGGACGGGACGGGATGAGCCGCTCCAGCTGGCAGGCAGAAAAAAAAAATTTAAAAAAAAAAATTAAAAAAAAAAAAAAAAAAAAAGTAATAAAAAAGTCCGGCAGCTGCTGACAGGCAGCGCCGGGAGAGGGTGCTCTGCACCCCCGAGCCGCGGGCAGGGCCCCCGGCCGCAGCCTGCCCGCCCCCGGGGCTGGCCCTGGGCCCCCTCCACCCCGGGGTGTCCCCGCCCTGGGCCGGGGTGCTTCGGGAATGCTCTGTCCCACGAGTCTTCTGCACTGAGGATGCTCCGTTGTGGATGTGGGGTAAGGAGAGCAGGATCCCTGCCCTGGAGGTGTGCTCTCCTGGGCGAAGAGAAAGGGGAACAGGACCCCTGCACCAGAACTAGGGTAGGAGCAGGACCAGTTGCACAGGGGGCTTCCATTGCTGAACTGACCCCAGCCCCGTTAGGAGTAGGGATAAGAGTGAGAAAGCAGAATCCATCTGGCTTTTGCCATCACCCCATCAAGTATCAGCTTGTGTGGGGTACTTGTGGAAAAGTGGTGAGTTTGGGGTGTTTTTCCTGGCAGGAACTCTGCTCTGGGGGTTGTTGTGCTGGCTGGAGAGGGCTTTCAGTGTGATCCATATTGCCTGAGGGACTGCACCCTGGCAGTCCTTCTCCTTAGCATCCCAAACACCCCAAATGCTGGGCCTGGAGCCAGGGTGCCCTTTTCCAGGAGGAAATCCTACACTTTGGAAATGGGTCCTGAACAGGTAGGTAAACACACGGATTTGAAAGTGTCCCATCTAAAAAATAATGTGAGGAAAGGCAAGTTCTTCCAAATGTTTCGATTTTGATGATTTTTTAAAATGCTTTTTTAAAAAAGTTATCTTTTTATGCATTTCTGAATGACCACACATTTTGACCTGAAAACCCATTGCTGCTACCCAGAACTACTGAAATAGGAGTGTTTGAACCTGGTCACGAGGCCATGCCTGTATGGAAACATCGCAAGTTTTTGTCAACAAGTTTCTATTCTGACATTTTCCAAATATCCCCTGGGAGAAGTCCAAGCAGCCTGCGGCTCTGGGGATGCCAACACCTTGGCATTTTGCCTGGGTGGCGAGGGAGAGGAGGTGCCTGGTCGTCCTGTCACGTTTGACTTGGAGGTGTTTTTCTTGCCCTGGTAACCCTGGGACAGGGGAAATTGTGAAACACCACTTGGATGGGAGGGTGGGGAAGGCGAGGGGCAGGCCCATGCTGCCCCAAGTCTCCCGGGGACTGGTGAGACCAGTTGCCTGCGTCCTCTTGGGTGAGTGCTGCTTAACCTGAGTGAAGTTTTTGTGAGTCACAGCAGCTTCTGGCATCAGCTCCCACTGTCTCAGTTCTTATCTCTCCCAGCACTTCAGAATGGGGCAAGTCTCCTTCCCTACATGAGAGTACTTATTTGGGCTGAGTAGATCGTTTGTGGGATAAAAGTGCAAGGTGCTGGTCTCCACCTCTCCAGGGTTAATTAAAAATCCCGGTCCAGACTTCAGAGACTGAAGGCCCACAGGCAAGCACAAAGCACATTTCCAGACTGAATTTGCATCGCTGGGGCCGTGGCTGCAAAGAGAAGCAACTGTGTGGGCAGCTGATGAGCAGTCTGTCCAGCTGCCATCTCGTTTTGCTGGTACACAAAGGTCCAGTAGTTTGCACATGTGCTTGAGGAAATTTCTGCTTTTGACTGTGGTGTGCCAAGGGGGTGCTTGGGGATATCCCTGTGCCACAAAGCAGGGCTCCAGGTAGGATTTGACAGTGGTGGAGAAAAACCAGTTTGGTCACATCAGGCTAAGGCATCGAGCCAGCAGGGCAGAATTGGGGTTTGGGGGTGGGCCTGTGCAGCAAGGGCAGCTCCAGCACCCCGATCCCCAGCCTCTGCTGCAGGCTCTGGTGTGACAACCCTGTGCTTCTAGAGATGGCTGACTTCTGGAGACACAGCTGCCCAGACCATGTTACATCCTTCCTTCGGCTCTGTGAGGCTGCCTGCCTTTTTGCCTGTGTGACCCCAAAGCTCTCTTATTCCAGTTTGATTTTAGCAATTCCTCAGTTTCTCCAGTCTTTCCTGTGGAAATTGCATGGGATCTGTGCCTGCCAGACAGGTCTTTCATCTCAGCCCTGCTTTATCCTTCTCTACCCCAATACACTGAAAACTTGTTCCCTTTTCAGGGCAGCACTTAAACAGTCAGAAACTGCTCTGTACAGCTGCTTTTGAGCAAAGCAGGGGCTTTCCATGGCATTGTAGGGGTAACCAGAGCACCTCGGGAATCTGGGGAGCACAAGGGCCTGGAGAAAAACAGGACTGTGGCAATGAGGGGATTTCTGCCCAGGCAAAGGCAAAGAAAGCAGAGGTGTGGTGGTGGCCCCACCTGAGGTAGATTCAGCTTGTCTTGAAGTTTGCCCGAATGTCTTTTTTTGGTGTTATCTTGATCTCTTCCCAGGAATGACAGCAGCTGGAGACATCTCCAGGGTTTTGTCTAGAAAAGTGAGACGAGGAGGCTTCATCACATGCTCGGCTGAATTGCCGTAAATGGGATAACAGCTGGAAAGTCAAGTTAATTTGTAGCAATGGTCATTTAAAGTGTTTGCCAAAGCTTATGGATAAGAAAAGCATTTGTGCAAACTGTTTAAGTGTCTCTTGTGTCTCTCTCTCTGGTTCCAGCTGGTAAGGACTGGGCACAACAGGATGGGTACAGGGCAGTGTCAGTGCCAGCCCTGCATGGTCTGTTTGCAGAGTGGTTCTGTGAGTGCAGATGGGGTCATTCCTGTTTTTTCCCCTTGTTTGTATATCTTATTTTCAGAAACTCAGTCTGGAAAAAAAAAAAAAAAAGAGAGGCGGAGGATATTTTGCTGAAAGGTTTTTGGGTGATGAGCTGGCCTGTGGTGATGCCTGGTAGAGATGCAGCCCAAGCAGTGAACAGAGAGTGGTCATGGTTACACCCTTCGGCCTGGCTCATCATTTGCAATCTGTTTGCTTTTGTAAATGAGACGTAATGAAGTACTGGCTGCTTTTCTTCAATGCAAATCCAGGGTGTTTAGCCAGGTCTGCTGAGACCTTGTGACTCCATTTTGCATGTGTGAGATACCTGAAAAAGCTGTTTGAATTGGAGAAATTCTCACATGTGTTGGAGCCCCAAAAAAGTCTCAGGCTCTTCTAGTGGGAATTTAGGTCACACATACTTCTGCCTTGAGGTAGTGCAACAATTTCAAGTCATTCCTGTCCCTGCCTGTGCTTTTCCAAGCAAAAAGATGTGGGTTAACCTGTTCTTGCAGTTTTTTATTCTCTTTTTCCCCCCATGGCAAAATGAATTGGAAAAGGATGGGAATAGGGAAATGAAACCTTCACTCACGATGGCTGTGAGAAGCAGAAAAACATGTGATGCCGGGGGCTCGAGGTGAGGGGCTCTGCTCCCCTCCTAGCTTCAAATACAATGCTCCTTCTGTGCCCGTGCCTCTCCCCGTGCATCCATATCCTTATCCCTGTCCTCCGGCTGCTCCAGAGCCTCAAAGTGAAAACTAATCCCAGGGGATAACTTTCCTCTCCCTTCCCGGGTGGGAGGAACGGGCTATTTATTCCTCACCCTTAAGCCTCGGCAGTGCATCAGCGGCGCAGTTGTCGCTGCCGGCTCGGGGTGGGCAGCAGCATCCACCGCGTCCCCTGCCTGATCCCACGCCCTGCCTGCACGCTCCCGCCCGGCCTTGCAGCTAAATAAGGACGAAAGGCTAAAAATAGAGCTCAGACGAGGGTTTGGACGAGCCAGGCAACCCTTCCCAGGGCTGGGAGCAATATGGGGAGGCCAAGCAGTGTCTGCGTGCAAGCGAGAGCAGAGCTGACTCTGGGGAAGGGTCTCACAAGTGGCTCCTGACCGTGCTGTGGCAGAGGGGAGGGTCTGGGACCTGCCACACTTGTGTCCTGTGTGCTTAGTCCCCTCCACAGGTTAAAAGAATCCATCCACCGAAATATATGAGAAAATCCATGCTACTGTGCCATCCTGATGGAGGGGTACCCTGTGACCATTCCAGCATGATGGAGGTGCCTGGGGCAGCTCTGATTGGAAAATGATCCGCAAAACAGGGGGTAGGGATGGAACAGGGGGCGTTAGATGCCGCATTTTAGATAGACGGGTGGTAGGGGTACTGTGGCAAACTGCCAGCCAGGGGCCACACGATGCCAAGTGTCCCCTCCCCCTTGCTCATACACTTTGGGTTCGAGGGTCTCAAATATCTGAAATATTTCAAATATCTCTGCTCTCCAGCTGCCACCTGCCCTGTACCGAGCGCGGGGGGAGCGTGGGGGTCCCGGGTACTGACCAGAGGGTACCGACCCTCGCACAGCCGGGCCACCCCCGAATGGGATGTGAGGACAGCCGCAGCCCTGGGTGGAAGGGCGGGTGGTGGGGAGATGGCCGTGCTTCCCCCATCGGAG